>VDFB02369614.1:29329-54640 GCA_007258455.2 Sequoia sempervirens | reverse complement strand
AAAATTTGAAGTTTCTCTTGAGTCACCAATGTAGCTCTCTACACTTTCAAAGGCTATTTTTACAAATCATCTTTGGGGGATTTAATCATCGTACCACATGGTTGATGTGCTTTGAATCATCAATAATAGTCTTCAAGAGTGGTTTTGCTAGTACAAGTTCATTATGCTTTCATGTACTTTATAACCATGGAGTTCAGCCATTCCTTGATACCATCAAGTGAAGATTGAGGACTGGCGTCAATGTGGAGTACATCCCACTTGAAGTATTTGAAAGCAATAACCATATCAAATTCCTTTTTCCCAAGTCCTACTCTCTCAAGGTTAACAATCTCAATCTCACTAATAGCGATTACTACTAAGAAAGGTAATTCCACCAACTCTACCAAAAAATTTACCATAAGAATAATAAAAGCAAAGGCTTTGAAAGGAACTCCATGAAAACCAAGCTCTCTAAATGGTATATCAAACTCTAGTTCAAAATATTTTAGATGGGGCTGCTCTCATAGCTCTCTTACTCACTTTGACAAATCCTTGACTTCGTATTCATTTTATTTTCTTGATACACTCTCTTGTTGTTCTTCCTCAATTTCATCAGGATATACATTGACCTTCTTTCCCCTCCTAAAGTTTGGACCACATCTATTACCTCCACATAAAATTGGGCATCCTTGGTCTTCTTGGTTCCCACACCATGATATGGTTATGCAAATGAAAATGAAACAAAGTAATCATCTCCTTCTCGGATTGGTTGGAATAATGCATGCTTAATGTTTTGATACATGATATCAAATCTCTCTTCTACTCTCATGGTTCAATAAAATCTAGTATGAATTTGGAGCCTCTAGAGTTCCTGATCATCTTTCTTCCTCTTCCACCAAATGCTAGCCGATCGGGCGATCACGCCAACCTAATTGACTTTGTTTTGAAAGTTGAATGAATGCTTGAGGGAGCACCCACACCTCACCCTCAATTTGTGATTGTTTGATGGTAAATTGGGAGGACAGTTGGTAAATGTTAGTATGTTCAGGTCTTTTTGTCTTGAATAAGGTCTAATAGACCAATCTTTTATGTACTTTAGGAATTAGTAGGTTAGGGTGGACAAATGTGCAAAAGCACTCTTGAATTAAATAATTGTTGATATTGCCATAAAGGAAAACTATGTAAAAATTAGGTGGGAGTGCAGAGAAAGAGTCTAAAAGTCATGTTATAAGGGTGTCTAAGTGGTCCTAGGCCTTTAGAATATTAAATTTGTATGATAAAGCTTAGTAAGAAAAACCATTCTTAAATAATATATACTAGTATTTCTAGGCTTAATAAAGGTTTGGTGGTTCAAACGTAGTTATGGGAATTGAAGGGAGATGATTCTCATTTGAAATGTATTAAAATCATCATTCAAGCCTGAATGGGGGTTCAATCAATAGTTTTTTTGAAGATTGGTGCTCTTCACAACGCCTAAAACTGTGGAATTTCAACATTTTTTTGAGTTTTCAGTTTCTTTTCTCTGTGTACGGCCTAGTACAGGCCTCTTATGAAAAGAAATTCATGAAGAATTGTGGTGGCAGGTCTTAACCTGGATTTCAATCTATTTTGATACACCTTTGGTTGTTTTAGTGAAAGGAAAATTCATTTTTCTTTATTCCTCTTGTACAGACCAGCAGGGTCGAAGTTTACTTTAATTTTTGTGATGGAGCCCTTCCTCCTACTGTGGTGAATTGTGACTCAGAGGAAAGGTTTACAATGTGTTGTTTTCAAGTTTCCTTAACTCTTTTAATAATGGTAAGGCGTTTATAGGGCTGGTGATGTTGTTTTAGGTTGAGAATGTGAGATTTTGGCTTGAAATGGAGGAACCAAAGTGATGTTTTTGAGATCTACTGAGTCTAAAGGCTAGGTGAAGGTTTATTATGTGTGTTCTAACCCTAAAAAACTTTTTTGATGCCTTGGTGAGGTTTGTAAGGCCTTGGAGTTGTGAGATGCTAAAAACCCTACGTATTTGTTAGAAAATTGAGGGTTTTAATCAATTATGGCTTAGAGGTTGAGTTCTTTTCTAAAACCTGTGGAATTGGGAGTTTTGTGACCTATTTGATGACTATCCAAGACTTGTGGGGTTAGAAGAAGTTTAAAGAGCAATTTGTTTGTAAAACAGGGCTAATTTTGTAGCCTTTTTGCATGGCAGTTTGAAGGATCTCCAAGAAATTGCAAAGAAGCCTTGTATGTTTGGCTTGGGAATGGTGTTGGGGGTTTGAGTAGATGCTATATTGATGATGAGATGGTCCTTGAGAGGCATTCTCTAAAATTTAAGCCAAATTGTTGAGTTTGGAAGCCTTTTTGTTGGTAGTTGTTCCAAGATGGCCAAATGAAATAACAAAGGTTGTTGATTTACTAAAATCTGTTTTGTTTGAGTCTTCTCCACCTTGACTCTGCATCACTAAAGTTTCTCCTAAGTCACGAGTGTAGCTCTCTCTTCCTTTTCAGACTCTTTCATTGCTACGAATCATCTCTGGGATTTAATCATTTGTACCACATGGTTGATGTGCTTTGAATCCTTGCATCTAAAGGAAATTTCATCAACATAAATACTGCTACTAATAGTACATTTACAACCATATTCAAAGATTTTCCTTCAAAAGGCTACAAATTGAAATATTGACTTAAATAGCCTTCAAGAGGCTTTAAATAGCCTTTACAAATGATTCTACATCTTTCCAATCATGCCTAACTGTTCTTTTTGTAACTAACATGACTTATTACATTATAAATCAATTATGGATGTGTTATGACCTTATTCAATTGACAAAACTCATAACACAAAACTAACTTAAAATATTTATGTGAACCAAATTTGCTCAATAGCCTTGGTGCCCCTACACTAAATTTCATTATTTCAGCAAATGTCATTACAAGTAAATCTCATTACAATGCCTTAGGTACTCTGTTCTCACAGATATTTTACAATGTCACTCATACATTCAAGATTCTCTTATAATGTCTACATCATAGGTTCTCATTTACAGGTTAACTTCAAATGAGAAACTTGAGATTCCCTCACAGAGCTTCACACACTCTTTTATAATGGCTTGAAATCAAAATTGAGAATTTGTCAAGATCATCAAAATAAGGATGTTGCATTGCTTTTGTGGTGAGATTCTCTTGATGGCTCCAAAATCAGCATTTTCTACAAGGAGAGACCAATCAATTTTTACTAGTTTAGTTACAGATAGGAAAAGTAAAAGAATAAAAAAAATAACTCATGTCCAAATGGAAATGAAATGAAAATAGATGGAAGGCACTTACAGATAGGCATGACAGTCTCTCAACTTAGTCACTCCTGCTCATACATCTTCACTGCGAGTTCCAAGATACCTATTGCACACAACACCTCTCATGAATCTATAATATCTTCAAATTCAAGATGCTCCTATAATTTTTACCCAATTTTCACTTACGGGCTCAATCAAGCAGGGAGATCTATGTCTTCAAGTGTTCATGAAGACCAAATGGAGGAACATTTGCATCAAGGTTACATATTTTCTAACTTGTTTGCTTCTTGTGCAGCTGCAGGGGAAAATTATGTTTTAAATTTGACACGTGGATTAAATGTGGCTCCCATAAGGGTTGAGCTCAGCGTGCAGGTGTTCGGTTTTCATTGGGAGGGTCTCCATATTATGTATTTTCCTTGTTTTCCCCCTTTCTATTTTGTTTTCTTTGTGGCCTTTTTCTTTTTGTTCTGTCGGAGGTGGAGTCAGAACCGAAACCGAACATCAAAACTATTCCAAAGTTCCAGTTTCCGTTTTTGTTCCGGTTTCGCGCTTTGTGCGTTTGTTTTCTTTTGACCTTTCGTTTGACTGTGGGGTGGTTTTTCCCTTTGTTTCTTTTCTTTCCTTTTTCCCATTTTCACTTTGTGTTATGTTGGGGGCGGAACCAGAACCAGAACCGAACATTGGAACTTTTCCAAAGTTCCAGTTTTCGTTTCTGTTCTGGTCCCGGTCCCGGTTCCGCCCGTTCTTTTGTTCTTTGCTTTTTTCGTTGCTGGTGATTGAGGGAGGCATCTTTCTCTTTGATATTCTTTGTTTTTTTCTTTCTTTCCTTTTTCTTTGGGTGTTGTCGGAGGCGGATCCAGAACTGTAACCGAACCTGAACTTGGAAAAGTTTCATGGTTTCGTTTCTTTTCCGCTTCCACCGCCGCCGTGTTTCGCCCGAGATCGGTTTTGGTTCCGATCCTGCTTTACTTTCTTTTGTTTGGGGGTTCTTTACTTTGGCAGAGGCAGAATCAGAGCATAGGATGGACATGGAAATGTTGGTTGGTTTCTGGTTCGGTTTCCATCTCGACTATGACTCCGCCTTTTCTTTTCAAAATGCTCAGGTCGCCAAGACATTTTGGTTGCTGTGAGTTTTCTATTTCTCCCCTCTCGGGGAGAAATCTCGCCGACAGTTGTTCATAGGTGTAGCATCACTGAGACTCTTGGTTGAAAGGTGTTGCTCTCAGTATGACATCTTGCCGACTGAGGAAGTTTCGCCGATGAAAGGACTCTTCGGTGTGATGTATTGTCGATGACTATTGGTCTCCCTGACAAGTGTTTTGACAACGGTAAGACTTAAGGGTTCTATATGACTCATGCCAATGAACGATTGTCTTGCCAATGATTGTTGGTCTCCCTGACAGGTGTTTTGACATCGGTAAGACTTAAGGGCTCTATATGACTCATGCCGATGAACGATTGTCTTGCCGATGGGTATGTATATCCTCCGTGGAATTCCTGGCGACAAGTAGCATCGGGGAAAGGTGTTACCCTCCTTATGAGGTCTTGCTGATGGATATGCTCATGATGAGCATCGCCGAGACTCTTGGATGAATGGTTTTCTCTCAGTATGATGTCTTTCCTACTGAGGAAGTCTCGCCAACGGAGGAATGCTGCGGTATAACTCTTGCATACTCGCTATGATGTCTGGCCGATAGCGATGGTCTGGGCGACAATCTTTGACATCGGTATAACTCTTGCCATTCACTATGAAGTCTCGCTGACAGTTGTATGTAATGTTGATAGCTGCTGTGGAGCATTGTAGCATCGGGGAGACACGGCTAGTGTCTCATCGACATGAGTTTCTGCGGGAATAACTTTTGACCGTTTGAGGATCCCAGGTGGTATATGTTCGACCAATCGGAGGAAGCTGAAGGAAAACTGTGGCAGTTTGACCGGTGTGACCGTTCCTGTGAAGAAGATCAACAGACTGTGTGCAGTATGGATCTACTTTGTGATCAAAGATGATGATCGGATTAGTGAGCAGTGGTGTTCGTTTGTAGGGATCTAGACAAGAATGTCATATGTTGCTTCTTGAAGGGGGTCAACTTGCAGAAAGATCTAGAACGAGAGGAAAGCGGAAAGAAAGAAGCTGTGAGTCTCAATGACAACTGGGATGTCTACTGGAAAAAGTGGATCGACATTAATGACTATACTTCAGAAACATTCAAGGCAGCTCTGCAAAGAAGTCTCGAGAGTGGACACGAGGGTTGCAAGTTAATGCGATGGTCGCAAAAGATCTGAAGGCCATGCCTGGGAGGGAGCTTTCACCGACATGAATAGGGTATGTACATTTAATGCCTCATTGACTTTATTCTGAAACTCTTCGAGGGCCGACGTGTTTAGGAACTGACTCATTTTTTGTAAACCCTAGGGTGGGGGGCCGACACTTTTTGGTTTTTGTTGTATATATAGAATTTTTGCCTCTTTGTAAAAAAAGAGAGTTCTTGGTTAAGAGATTACCGAAAGAGAATCATTCAGACTTTGTAACTCATTTTTATGAATACTACATATTTTTAATACAGAGCCTCCTTATTATTCTCAATAGAAAGTCATTTCCTTCACCAATTTCCTTTGTTGTTTAGTATTGGTTGTGAATTGCATGATAACATTATGTGCAATCTTTTATTTTATCAGATTCCTTCAGTACTAGATGCAAAGAATGTTATGTCATAGTACAGGTTTATGTTAGTGATCTCTAACTATTGCATTTATATATGTGAAAACATAGTTGTTTTCCTTGTGTTAAGCATTAGAACAGTCAAAACCTTCCATAGAATCACTTTTGCAGACATAAATCTCTGTGTTGTGAGATTGTTTAGCTTTATTGAGATTTTTGTGAGTTTCAACAATCTTGTCAAATTTTATCTTTGGTGTACCACCTATTAGTGATAGGTTTTAAATTTCAAGCATATCCTTCTTACTCTTTTCCTTATCATTTTTAGTATTTTCAAGTTATCTTAAGGGGAACCAACCCATAATCTGGAGGTTCACTTCATTCCCAGGTCACCCACAACCGCGAAGTGTTCCCATGTGTCAATAGGTTGCTATAGTTCATAGCTTAGCAAGGGTGCAAACCTTATTTGACAACAATTTTTGGCAGGCCCGGTGGGACTAAGAACTATTTTTCAATCTTAAACCAAAATTATCATACTGTTGTTTGGTATGTGCAGGAGAAATTGCAGTCTTTAGGAGACAAATTTTAGCATACTTGGCAACTCCGAGCTCAGATTTAGCAATTCCAGTGCATTACTGCTCATGAGAAGAGTGTAGACTAGAAGTAACTCACCTATTTTTGAGTATTTGCAGTTGTCCCAACCTAGAAGAAGGGGGAGGGAAGTCCAGAAGGTTCAAAAGATAGTTGTTTATTTTAGAAGATCCAAGTCAAATCCTTCTATGAGAAGCCATACTATTGTTCCTATTATTATTGCTAAGAGTATCCCAGTTACAATGATTCCAGCAGTGAGAAATCAACCATTTGTTGCTTTTAACCAAGGTAGCCCACTAAATTTGGTTCAACATGACAAAATTCTTGTTGCTACCTTAAAAAGTCTACCATATGTTCATGGCGAAGATCATACCACTCCAACAGAGCACATAAAGGATGTTGCTAACCTGTGTGTTGTTCATCATGTGATTGAGGAAAATGTTGCACTTAGATTGTTGGTAGCGTCATTTAAAGGAAAATCCTTACAATGGTTCAGAGGCCTGCCTGTCAACTCCATAGCAACATGGGATGAGTTAGGCAGCCAGTTGTGCAAGTTTTTTGAAGATAAATTGAACCACTTGTCATTGGTGGAGCAGTTGTCTACAATCAAAAGAGCTCCTCATGAAGTTATGTCATATTTCAATCACCGTTTCTGGAGGACGTGAGATAGAATTCCACAAATGGTAAGGCCTACTGCGAATCATGCATTTTTATACTATTTAAGAGCTTTAAATAGTGATATTTCCTTAATAATTCAATTGATGGGAGGGCATACACTTCCTGTAGCATATGGTGTAGCTGTTAGAGCTGAAAACAACCTCAAATAGGCTGGTAAAATTGCCCCAAGACCACCTATGCCAATATTTCCTGCTATTCAGCCTCCAATCCCCATGCAGTTACCTCCTTTGGCTATTATTCCAAGTGCACCAGCATTCCAACACCTGATACCCAGCCTAACGGCCAAGTAAATGCATTTCCAGCTCAGTCTAACGAACTGCAAGAGATCAAAGGCCTTCTAAGGACCTTTGGCAATGAGATGGTTAATCTTAGAAAACAACAAAATCAAGGTTTTAAGCCTTATCAGCCCTCATTTCAGTCTAATTACTAGCAAAATCAGACCAACAAACCATCTTATCAGCCTTATAAACAAGGCCAAAGATCTACTCCTAACCTAAGGCCATATCAAGCTTATGACTCCAATACTGCAAGCACTTCCAAAGAGCTTGCACCTGTCCAGAACAATTTAGTTCAAGATTATGAGTGGTACTTTCCGTGTAATCAATCCCATAATTAGAGCACCTGTGTAAATGGGCTACTTAATCAAGCCTTGATGGTTCAGAACAGTTCAACAATATAGTCTAATGTGCCTGTAGCAACTAAAGTACACTAGCAAGAGCAACAGACACATGAGTCTACATTCCTAAACTGGCAAGGGGAAGAATTTTGTGGAGTGAACCACACTGATTCTTCAATTGTAGACAATACATGCAGTAAAAAGAGGGCAATAGATGAATGACATCAACCTGGTACAGTTCAAATTCAATCGAAACAAGGGCTCAACCAAAATCAGAATGCTCCTGGCTCATCAACAACTGATCGAATCCAAATGATACCAAGAGGGTAGCCTTTATTAGGAAAGCAACATTCTGATTCATTAGTCCAGGTGCCTTTAGTTAAAGGTGATGTTATTCCTCCTAAAGGTCAAGTTAAACCTACTACATCTTTCAATATACTTGAGCATATGAAGAAAATTAATGTGCCCATGTCAATATGGGATTCTCTAAGTATTCTGGGTCAAAAGGACCTGCTTCAATCTACTTTATCGGGTTTAAGTGTCTCAGATGAGCCTAGTGTAGAAAAGGAGAAAGTTGTGTTGACTAGTACTGCTGTTAGTGATAAAGAACAACAAGATGCTAAGGCCAAGCCACCTCCTTTTTATTTGTCATTGATCATAGGAGATCATCTTGTTCACAATTGTATGATTGACTCAAGGGCTAGTAGTTCAGTTATGCCCAAACAAATTGTTGATAAGTTGGGAATTGAATATGAGCCACTAGAAAAGGGGGTAGTACAATTGGATGGTACTGTTGTTAACACAGCAGGGGTCATTAAAAATTTAAGCTTAACTTTACACGCCTGTCCAAATTTTGCAATACCATAGGATATCTACATTATTGAGTTGCCCCCGTACTTTGCCTTTTGTTTATCTAGGGATTTTATGGCCAAGATAGGTGGTTACCTATCCTCTAATTGGTCTCATATGCTGTTCAAAACTAGATATGGTACTAGAGTCACTGTTCAATTAGAACCCATAGCCAAAGACCATATTAAAGCTTACAATCCATCTCCTATTAATGCCAACTTGTTTACAAGTGTACAAGTGGAGCAACCTACTGTTCAAGAGGCTGAAATTCAAACAGAAAGAAAATCAGATATTCTTCCTAAAGAGTGGGTATCTCAAACTCATGAAGTTGGTACAAGTAAGCAGATGGAGGAGGTTGAAATTGGTGTTTATATGATGCATGAGACTGACTCTTTTATGCCTAATATTGAAAAGGAAAAAGAACAACACAGTGAACATCATGAAAATGATGTGTGGGAGCTATATTTTGATGGCTCAAGGAGTAGGGCAGGTGCTAGTGGTGAATGTATGCTGGTATCACCAGAAGGTCAAGAGTACTAGTTAGCTTTCAAATTCTGTATTAGTTGTTCTAATAATTCTATTGAATATGAAGCTCTAGTCCAGGGCTTGGAGTGGGCAAGACAGATATCAACTGTCTAAAGGTTTATGGTGACAACGAGTTGGTTGTCAATCAGGTGAGAAAGCTTAATGTTGTGAAAAATGATACACTTAGGTCTTATAGGAATAGAGTATGGGACCTCTTAGAGAGATTTGATGCATTTAATCTGATTTCCATTCCTAGAACTCAGAATAAACATGCTGATAGATTAGCTACTGTAGGGGCTGAACATGATATTCCAAAAGAGATTTGTAGTGATAAAACTAATCAGCATATTAAGATTGTAGTTAGGCTTGCTGTGCCTGATAATAATATACACTGGCAAGTCTTTGATAGTGACCAATAGATTGTCAGCTTTTTAAGAGAAGAAGCTAAGTTCTCACATACCAATCAGGAAAAGTTACAACAACAGTATAGTGACCAGATTATTCAACTCAAAAACAACAAGTTGCCAAAAGGCTTGGTCACTTTAGAATCTATTTTTAATACAGACGATGAAGTTAGAAAACCCAAGGGCAGTATTCAAGTTCAACAAGATCACTACGAAGAAGTTGAAGTTTTCAAAGAAAAGCTTCTTAAGTTAGGCAAGGTATGTACAACTGAAGAGAAGCATGTTTTTACTTAGCTTCGTCAAGAATTTAATGATATCTTTGCCTAGAAATATACTGATTTAAAGGGATTTAATCCCCAACTTGCTCAACATACCATTGAACTTGAGCCTAATGTCAAACATGTTAGGCAAAAATAGAGGCCCTTGAATCCTAAGTTAGAGTCTTTGATGAAAAAAGAACTAGATAAGTTGATTGAAAACAACATTATTTTCCCCATTAAGCATACCTCATGGGTTTCAAACCTAGTACCAGTAAGGAAGAAAAATGGTGAAATAAGACTCTGTGTAGATTTTCATGACTTAAATAGGGCCTCCTTAAAAGACCGTCATCCTCTGCCTTCTATGGAGCAGATACTTCAGGTAGTTTCAGGGGCTGAAAGGTTTTCCTTATTAGATGGCTATTCTGGTTACAACCAAATATTAGTGAAAAAAGAAGATCAATACAAAACAACCTTCACCACAAAATGGGGAACTGTGGCCTATCAGAAAATGCCCTTTGGTTTATCTAATGCTGGGGAAACCTTTCAAAAAGCCATGGATATGGCCTTTTAGGGTTTAATGTACAAGATAGTCTTAGTCTATCTTGATGATATCATTGTTTTTTCTAAGGAGGCTAAGGATCATCTGAATCATTTGAGGAAATTTTTTGAGAAATGCAGGGAATTTGGGATATCACTTAATGCCAAAAAGTGTGTGTTTTTCATTCACGAAGGAAGATTGCTTGGTTATGTGGTGTCTAAACAGGGTATTACTATTGACCCTATAAGAATAAGTGTTATCTTAGCTCTTCCTTTACTAGCGCACAAAAAAGGTTTGCAGAGTTTTATTGGTAGGATTAACTTTGTTAGGAGGTTTATCCCTGACATTACTGATTTATTAAGTCCACTAACTCATATGCTGAGAAAGAATGTACCTTTCAGCTAGACTAAGGATGGGAAAAGAAGTTTTGAGCTTATAAAAGAGGCATTAACAGCTGCACTTACACTTTTGAATCCTGATTTTTCTAAATATTTCATTTTATATGCCTATGGAAATATTGATTCGCTTTCGGCCATGCTTGTACAACGAAATGATGAAGGATCTGAATAGCCTGTGGCATTCTTCAGTCAGGGACTCAAAGATTATGAGCTCAAGTATACTTTTGTAGAGAAACATGTTTTCGCTGTTATAAGAAGCTTAAATAAGTTCAGGCACATGCTTTCCAATAACAAGATTATACTGATGGTTGCTCATCCAAGTGTGAAAGAGTTTTTACTGAACAAAGATTTGAGTGATAAAAGAGCTGGTTGGGTCACTAAGGTGATGGAGTATGACCTTGAAATAAAGGTTACCAAACTAATAAGAGGGAGAGGTCTCTGTGAACAGCTTACAGAGGACAACAACAACATAAAGGAGGAAGAAGGTTCTGTTTTAGCACTTCAAGATGGACAACAAGCTGCTATACCTGCTCCTACATGTTGGATTGCAGAAATGACACATTTTTTATTGACTGGTGAGTGCCCTCCTGATCTAACTAAATCCAGAAGAAGGTATTATGGACTACAATCCATACCTTATGTTCTTTTAAATGGTTTACTATTTAGGAGAGATTTTCATGGTGTCCTGTTGAGATGTATTGAAGCTGATCAGGTTGATAGAGTATTACATGAATTCCATCAAGGGTCAGCTGGTGGACACTTTTCTCCAAGAGCTACAACTCTTAAAATAATTAAAGGAGGCTATTATTGGCCTACCTTATTCAGAGATGCTCATTTATGGGTGAGGAAATGTAAGGAATGTTCCATTTTTGCTGGAAAAGAGAAGCTGGCAGCCCTCCCGCTGCAACCAATTCAAATTGATTAGCCTTTCATGAAATGGGGTTTGGATTTCATTGGGGTTAAAAACCCACCATCAAGTGCAGGCCATAAGTGGGTGCTCACAGCCACTGATTATTTTTCAAAATGGACTGAAGCTGTGGCACTCAAAGAGGCTAATGAATTTGCTATCCTGAATTTCTATGAAGAGTTAGTTACCAGATTTAGTATCCTAGATTCTATTATCTTAGACAATGCCCTTGCTTTTGTGAGTGTTAAAATTTCTGAATGGGATATCAAGAATGGTATATATCTGAATACATCATCTAATTATTATCCGCAGGGCAATGGACAGGCTGAGTCCACTAACAAGAATCTCCTGAGGATCATTAAGAGAACTATGGAAGACAATCAAAGAGCCTGGCACACCAAGCTGAAATCAGCCTTGTGGGCTAATAGGATTACGTCAAAAAGGTCTACAGGACTTTCTCCATACATGTTAGTGTATGGAAAAGAGGCAAGACTGCCTATTTCAGTTGAACTCCCCGCCCTTGATCTGGTAAACCAACTTGATATGATTGAGGAGGAGCCTATGACAACAAGGTTAGCTCAATTAATTGAACTTGAAGAACTCAAAGTTGAAGCAGTGAAAAAGATTGAGCAGCGTCAGACTCAAATGAAAAGGTCATTCGATAAAAGGGCATCTCCCAGAGTGTTCTAGGAAGGTGACATAGTGCTAAATTGGGATGAATTGAAAAGCAGGCCTGGAAAGCACTCCAAATTTGATGCATTTTGGACTGGGCCATATATCATCACTGAGAAGAAACAACATAATGCTTTCCAACTATCTAAGTTGGATGGTATAGTGGAACTAATCCCAGTGAATGGGATTCACCTCAAACATTACTTTTGAGGTATGGACCTAAATCTGTACATAGCTGTTAAAATTCTAGATATCAATAAGTGCTTCCGCACATTAGATCAGATGCAATTTTCATTCCCTAAGTGCTGTTTCAACACAAATGAGTAGTTCTCCTTCTACTCCTTTGTCTTGGGAGCCAGGGCCTCGTATGTGTCTGTCTTCTGAGTTACTGGAGTTTTGGGTGAGTTTTCTAGGGGTGGGTCTAGGTTCCCAATGACTCCATGCCCAATGGATAGTCCTAGGCTTCTGGTTTGCATGTTTAGCAGGCAAACATCCAGCTGAGGTCGCCAGAGATGTTACCCGATTTTCACCTGTAGGCTCAATCAGGCAGGGCGATCTATGTCTTCAAGTGTTCATGAAGGCCAAATGGAGGAACATTTGCATCAAGGTTACATATTTTCTAACTTGTTTGCTTCTTGTGCAACTGTAGGGGAAAATTATGTTTTAAATTTGACACGTGGATTAAATGTGGCTCCCATAAGGGTTGAGCCTAGTGTGCAGGTGTTCAGTTTTCATTGGGAGGGTCTCCATCTTATGTATTTGCCTTGCTTTCCCCCTTTCTATTTTGTTTTCTTTGTTCCCTTTTTCTTTTTGTTTTGTCGGAGGTGGAGTCGGAACCGAAACCGAACATCGAAACTATTCCAAAGTTCTGGTTTTTGTTTTTTTTCGGTTCTGCGCTTTGTGCGTTTGTTTTCTTTTGACCTTTCATTTGATTGTGGGGTGGTTTTTCCCTTTGTTTCTTTTCTTTCATTTTTCCTGTTTTCGTTTTGTGTTCTGTCAGGGGCGAAACCAGAACCGAAACTGAACATTGGAACTTTTCCAAAGTTCCAGTTTCCATTTCTGTTCCGGTCTTGGTCCCGGTCCCGGTTCCGCCCGTTCTTCTGTTCTTTTCTTTTTTCGTTGCTAGTGATCGAGGGAGGTTTCTTTCTCTTTGATCTTCTTTGTGTTTTTCTTTCTTCCCTTTTTCTTTGTGTGTTGTCAGAGGTGGATCCAGAACTGTAACCGAACCTGAACTTGGAAAAGTTTCATGGTTTCGTTTCTTTTCCGCTTCCGCCACCGCTGTGTTTCGCCTGGGATCGGTTTTGGTTCTGATCCCGCTTTGCTTTCTTTTGTTTGGGGGTTCTTTACTTTGGAATAGGTAGAATTAGAGTGTAGGATGGATGTGGAAATGCTGGTTGGTTTTTGGTTCGGTTTCCATCCCAATTCTGACTCTACCTTTTCTTTTCAAAATGCTCGGGTCACCAAGACATTTCGGTCGCTTTGAGTTTTCTATTTCTCTCCTCTCGGGGAGAACTCTCGCTGACAGTTGTTCACAGGGGTGGCATTGCTGAGACTCTTGACCGAAAGGTATTTCTCTCAGTATGATGTCTTGCCGACTGAGGAAGTCTTGCTGACATAAGGACTCTTTGGTTTGATGTCTTGCTAATGACTGTTGGTCTCCTCGATAGGTGTTTTGACATCGGTAAGCCTTAAGGGCTCTATATGACTCATGCCGATGAAGGATTGTCTTTCCGATGACTGTTGGTCTCCTCGATAGGTGTTTTGACATCGGTAAGAATGAAGGGCTCTATATGACTCATGTCGATGAACGATTGTCTTGCCAATGGGTATGTATGTCTTCGATGGAATTCTTGGCGATAGGTAGCGTCGTGGAAAGGTGTTACCCTCGGTATGAGGTCTTGTCGATGACTGTTGGTCTTACCGATGGATATGTTCATGATGAGCATCACCGAGACTCTTGGCCAAATGGTTTGCTCTCGGTATGATGTCTTGCCGAATGAGGAAGTCTCGCCGATGGAGGAATGTTGCGGTATAACTCTTGCGTACTCGCTATGATGTCTGGCCGATAACGATGGTCTGGGCGACAATATTTGACATCGGTATAACTCTTGCCACTCACTATGAAGTCTCATCGATAGTTGTATGTAATGCCGATAGCTATTGTGGAGCATTGTAGCATTGAGGAGACATGGCTAGTGTCTCACAGACATGCGTTTATGCGGGAATAACTTTTGACCATTTGAGGATCCCAGGTGGTATCTATTCGACCAATCGAAGGAAGCTGAAGGCAAACCGTGGCAGTTTGACCAGTGTGACCATTCCTGTGAAGAAGATCAACAGACTGTGTGCAGTATGGATCTACTCTGTGATCGAAGATGATGATCGGATCGGTGAGCAGTGGTGTTCATTTGTAAGGATCTAGACAAGAATTTCAGATGCTGCTTCTCGAAGGGGGTCAACTTGTAGAAAGATCTAGAATGAGAGGAAAGCGGAAAGAAATAAGCTGCGAGTCTTAATGACAGTTGGGATGTCTACTGGAAAAAGTGGATCGACATTAATGACTATACTTTAGAAACATTCAAGGCAGCTCTACAAAGAAGTCTCGAGGGTGGACACCAGGGTTGCGAGTTACTGCGATGGTCACAAAAGATCTGAAGGCCATGCCTGGGAGCTAGCTTTCACTGACATGAACAAGGTATGCACATTTAATGCCTCATTGAATTTATTCCAAAACTCTTCGAGGGACGAGGTGTTCAGGAACCGACTTATTTTTTGTAAACCCTAGGGCAGGGGGCTGACACTTTTTGGTTTTTGTTGTATATATGGTATTTTTGCCTCTTTGTAAAAAAAAAGAGTTCTTGGTTAAGAGATTGCCGAAAGAGCATCATTCAGACTTTGTAACTCATTTTTATGAATACTACAGTTTTGTAATACAAAGACTCCTTATTATTCTCAATAGAAAGTCATTTCCTTCACCGATTTCCTTTGTTGTTTAGTATTGGTTGTGAATTGCATGATAACATTCTGTGCAATATTTTATTTTATCAGATTCCTTTAGTACTGGATGCAAAGAATGTTATGTCATAGTGCAGGTTTATGTTAGTGATATCTTTCTATTGAATTTATATCTGTGAAAACATCATTGTTTTCCTTGTGTTAAGCATTAGAACAGTCAGAACCATACATAGAATCACTTTTTCAGACATAAATCTCTGTGTTGTGAGATTGTTTAGCTTTATTGAGATTTCTGTGAGTTTCAACAATCTTGTCAAATTTTATCTTTGGTGTATCACCTGTTAGTGATAGGTTTTAAATTTCAAGCATATCCTTCTTACTCTTTTCCTTATCATTTTTAGTATTTTCAAGTTATCTTAAGGGGAACCAGCCCATAATCTAGAGGTTCACTTCATTCCCAGGTCACCCACAACCTCGAAGTGTTCCCATGTGTCAATAGGTTGCTACAATTCATAGCTTAGCAAGGGTGCAAACCTTATTTGACAACAATAATGTCTACATCATAGGTGCTCATGATAAGGTTAACTTCAAATGAATAACTTGAAATTCCCTCACCAAGCTTTGCACACACTTTTGTAATGGCTAAAAATCATAATTGAGATTTGGCTTCATAATCAAAATAGGGATGTTGCATTGCTTTTATGCCTGAGATTCTCTTGGATGGCTCATAAATCTACATTTTCTGCAAGGGGACACCATTCAATGTTTACCGGGTTACTTACAGATACACAAAGTAAAATAAGACATGATAGCATTGGCATCAAAGAAATTAACGTGGATACAAGTATAAATTAATAAGAACCATTATGCATATACTTACAAATTAATCCAATGAACCATCTGGATCTGCTCTACTCTTTATTGTGTCAAGTATTGCCTCATGGTCAGACTCACGGACCTTCCACAAGGTCTTGTTCAAAGGTCTACCCCCATATTTTCTCAAATGAACATTGGATGCCACAACAAGGTTTGAGTAATGAAGAATCTTACGATGCATGTCAAAGTTCTAAAACAACCAATGTTTAACACTCTTATGTGGGTACCTTCTGGGCTAATGCTCCGCACAACAACTGAGCTCAGAGGGTATTCATGTTTTCCATCTATAATCAGGTTTCCAATTTATTTTTGGCCTCAATACAATGACATTACGCGTAATAGTCTCATTCATTTTCATTTCTTCTATCCGCAATAATCAGATAAACATGCCCCTCGTGATTGATATGTGTGCATAAAATCACCAAATAGTCCATCCTCAACAACGACAAGTAATAGTCCGCTCTCTTCTTCTTCATCTCAATAATCAGATAAACATGCCCCGTGATTATATGTGCATAAAATCACTCAAAAATTAGTCATAATTACAATACAATACAAAGTAAGATAAATAATATGGAATTTGAAAGTCCTCACAAGTAGATATGGCATTACCTCGGGTTGAACCAGGGATTCCATACGCGGGTCGTGCTGACCGGCGATTCCATCTCGTTAGTCTCCAATGCCGCCGAGGGTGATATGTGTGAAGCGGTAAGATAACTTGTCAACCATTTGTCAACCCACTCCCCTAACTCACAATCATTCCGTGTTTGCATTGTACATGAAGAACAAAAGCATGCCATCTTACGTGTATCGATACTCCATGAACCTGCATTTGAGCTAAGGAAAGAGTGCATCTCACTCGATCCTGTTAGTGTAAAAAAATCCTCATATGGTGCAATTTTAGTATCATCCATCAACCAAAAAAATCTAAGAATTGAAGATGTACCTTCATTACCTGGACCCATCGAACCATTACACCACTTGACGATTGATCTTGCATCCTCTAACCCCTTGTAACTGGGTTTTATATTCTTTAACTCTTCAAGGCACGTTCTTTTCGTTTACGCCCCCCGCACTACCATGCTTCCTCTTTCCATGCCTTAACCTCACAAAAGTTCCACATATGTTGAACACTGTAGTGAGATGCATCCTACACAACCAATAGAACATGCGCAAGCAGAAAATTTTGAAATCATACGCATGAGCCCATCTATATGCTATGTGCCCCTCCGAAGCCAAATCACTATAGAACATCCTGAAGCAACCTTGCATGAACTCGAGAATGTGCGATCAATACTAATAATATAAAAGTGATAATTCTCAAATACCTTCCCTTTGGTTCTCTATACTATCGCCTTACATGAACTAATGCTATGTGCAATAAATATCAAAACCTCGTGGAGTTGTAATACTCATGATCATAGAGATAATCCAAATTTGACACTTTAATTTTATCCAAATTTATCAATACTTTACCCAACATCCCTCTCAACTTTGAAAGCTAATTAAGTAATATTACCATATTTAATTAATATTTTTAATTTCCCATTAAATTTCTGCTGCATTTAATTAATACCAAACACTACCCCTTAATCCTCTTTTCATCAAATAAATTAAATAAATATTACATTTATTTAATTCCTCACATGTCATTTTCATCTAATCCTAATCCATTTCCTAATCTCTTCATTAAGGATGTGCACATGCCTAATCCTTGATTAGGATGTGTCACATCCTCCAACTTTTGCAAGTTGACTTTTAATCCTAATTAACCCCTAATTATCCTCTAATTACTGATTAGTCAAACCTGATTAGTACCTTGGTCAACTCTCTCCATCCCCCAAGGAATTTTTAATTCTTTTTTATTCCTCCTAGAATCCCTCTTTTCCCATGCATCTTCTAGAATCTTTGACTTGTCACATCAAGTCGGTGTGACAAATTTCCACCTTTTGGGGAACCTTGTCTTATCCACTAGATTCTTCCAATCATTGTGAATTTAAAATTCACTTTTATTCACCCAAGATTCTTCCCATCTCCCAATGTACTTGCAAGGTACTTGTACTTCCTCCACATCATGTACTTCTCTTCCACCTCACTTACACCTCATCTCCCCTTAGCCACTTCACCATCCACATGTCAAGATGTGAGGGCTTGTGAGTTCTTAACTCACCATAGCCCTTCATCTTGACCTTGTTGGATGAATCTCAACCGTTGAATTCTCTAGAGAATTCAAATTCTTCTATAAATACCCCCTCCTCAAGGGCATTTTCAACACTTAGCCATTTTATAACTACATGCTGCCAATTTGCATTCTCACTCATTCACCATCATCTAGCCATCCATTTTAATCATTTTGCATAAGTTGATCTTGCATTTAGCCACTCAAGAATCCATCTAAGGAGCACACAAAATTGTCTCAATCAAGGGCCAACCAAGGAGTCTTCAACAGTAAGGAAGGTATAACCCTTTGCATCTTGTTTTATCTATTTTCTTTCTTGTTTTATCACTCTCTAGGCTAATCTTGAAGTGTCCTTAGTCTTTTATCACTTGCATTTTTAGTTATTTTTCACATTAGAGTAGGGTAAAATTCCAAGGCACACATTTCTGGCATGCCCAGTGGGACCCAAAAATGGGTTCTTGCATTTAACCTGCGTTTTTGCAAAAAAATTTGCAGGAAAAGGTCGCAGAAAGGCGACAGCGCCCTCTGTTTTACCGCAGAAAGGCGGCAGCGCCCTTTGTTTTACCGTAGAAAGGCGGCAGTGCCCTCTATTTTACCGCAGAAAAGCGGCAACGCCCTCTACTTTACCACAGAAAGGCGGCAACGCCCTCTGTTTTACTGCAGAAAGGCGGCAACGCCCTCTTGTCCACTGCAGAAAGGCAGCAGCGCCCTATATCTAACAATTTCATTTTCTAATAGTTTGCTGCAGTTAGGTGTGTAATTAGAAGGTTTTTTCTAACACTTTCTTGCAGTGGGGCGTACCACTTTCCTTTTAAAAAAATTGATAAATTTTTCTGCAGAGGGGTGGATACGCCCTTTTATTTTGAAGGGCTCTTTTTCTCTAACATCTTGCTACAGAAAGGCGGAAGCGCCCTCTAACCTTGCTGCAGAAAGGCGGAAGCGCCCCCATTTTGCTGCATAAAGGTGGAAGCGCCCCTTATTTTTGCTGCAGAAAGGCGGAAGCGCCCCTGTTTTGCTATAGAAAGGCGAAAGCGCCCTAAAACAACACAGTTTGGAAGGTAAAACAGTCATTTTAACTTCGTTTTTTGCCATTTTCAAGTAGTAACCCTCTAACATTGTTTTGGCAAGAATATTGGTATTTTTTGCTAACGTTTTGCAGCATATTAGGGTGTAATTGACCAAGAACGAAGAAAAAGACACCTAACATTTTTTTGCAGGGCCATCTATTTGATCAGATTTTCAAAAATTATCCTTGTTGTTTTGCAACATAGTCTAATTAGGGGGAGTAAACTTCATTGCTTGCTGTGATTATTTATTCTTGTGTTATCCAAGGGGGCATTAATTTGTTTTCACTTTCCCCTTGCACTTCGTGTGAGCCTGGGGAGTAGTTGGAAGCGGTTAGTGTCTTCTTTTTAGTGGGACTTGCTTGGGGATTTCATCACCTTAAGGGATGATTCCAACCACGCGTACCGGCGGGGTATATAAAGGGGGGAGAATGAAAGTTGTACCCCAATCCAGTCACGTCGTAATTGGTGGAGCGTCGAAGCTAGGGTGATACCTAGATAGACGTGAAGAGTTGGTCTGAGCCTTTCAGTATCTCGCTAGGGTTCCCGACTCACATTTGTGACAGGCTGGTGTTCACAGTTGTGCCTCACGTACCGAAAGTATATCGAGGACTCCCTAGAAGCCTTGTGCATCCTAGATTAAGACCTTGCCTAGCCATACCTTTAACATTAATCATAGGATTGTGCTTGTTTGAAGTGTTTTTCTTATGAAAAATCTGTGAAATCTTTGATACTTTGGCCTTACTTTATCATTTTGCATCCTTGCCATAACCATTTCCATCAAAACCAAACTTTGTCTTACCGCAGAAAGGTGGAAGCGCCCTCTGCTTTGCTGCAGAAAGGCGGAAGCGCCCTCTGTTTTGTTGCAGAAAGGCGGAAGTGCCCCTGTTTTGCTGCAGAAAGGCGGAAGCGCCCCTATTTTGCTGCAGAAAGGCGGAAGTGCCCTTGATTTTACTACAGAAAGCTGTCAACGCCCCTGATTTTTGCTACAGAGGGGTGGATTTGCCCTCCTGAACACCCGAAATTGCCCCATTTGGATCCGTTTAGCCTCTAAACCATCATTTAACCGTTCCCAACCATTATCTCATCATCCTAAGCCTCCATTTTGTCACTCTAAGCCTCCCGAAACCTCCATTTGATCCGTTTAAGCCTCCATCTTATCATTCCAAATCTTTGTTTAACCATTCTAAATCCCCACTCATTCTCCACAATCATCTTCAATCCACCCGTTCATTCTAATTTCCTCATATTCCATTCAAAAGTCCATACCATCACCTAGCGAACATCATAATTTTACCGTTTACATCACCAAACACCACTCATAACCAAACCTCCTTAAACTTGTATTACAAAGTGGTTACCCAAATTGACCATAACACTTGAATTTGATTATTAGTCTTTAACTTCGACCCCAATCAATTCGCTTCCATCTTGAGGTGAATTCGGTGTCGTAAGTTATCATCCTCAGCCCAATCAATCCATTCCTATCTTAAGGTGGGTTTGGTGCTGTAATCATCTTCTTAATCAATCAAAACTCTAGGTCACTAAGGGTAACTTCCTTTGATCAAACTTAAGGTCTCTCTCACATCTTTCATCATCCAATCATACCCATCCAATCATCCAAATCTATAAAAACCAATCATTCTACCCAATCAACCAAATCACATCCGTTCAACCAATGTTGTCCTATTGATCTTAATAATCTAATCTAATTCAATCAAAATCCAATCTAGCTAATCAAAATCAATCCCATCACATCATCCAATCATCCTAATCTGAGCTTTTGTCCAATCCTGATCTGAGCTTGACCAAAATCTCGATTTGAGCCTTAATCCGTTCCCATCCAAAATCTTTTATCCATCCTCTTTATCCTTTCACCATCATGAATCCTCACCCTCCATCAATAGTAGTCAAGGGAAACCCTAATTGTGTTGACGACAATAACGAAAGTCTTGTCGATCAAGAGGTTTACGACATAGATCCCCTTAACACTATCATATCTAGTAAGCTTTCTCCACCCACTTTCCAAAATCCAATTACTCCTATGAGCTATCCCGTTATGTCTTCATCCATGCCTAATCATGCTCCTTATGCCACCTTTGACAATGGTTATCCAGAATCTTCTTCATCCCCATATTTGTCATGTCCTTCATCTACACCATCCTCTTATACAACATCTACATCCTCTTATCCTAATTTTCCATCCCAATACTCCTATTACAATTCCCCATCAATGTCCCCTTATCGTAATCCTCTTTCCCAATCTTCCCATACTAATCCTACATCCACACCCTTTTACCTTAATCCCACATCCATGTCTCCTCATCCTAATCCACCATCCCAATACCCTTATTATAATCCATCCCCCACATCCTCTTGTCCCACTACACCACCTATATCCTCTTGTCCTAATCCACAATCCATGTCCCCCTATCTTAATTCACCACTCCAATATCCTTACCTTAGTCCTCCATCCAATCCTAGTCCTCCATCTACTCCTAGTCCTCCATCCAATCCCATTCATCCATCTACTCCTAGTCCTACATTCGATCCCATTCCTCCATCTAACCCTCGTCCACCAATCCATAATCCCTCATCCATTTCTACCACCCTAGCCAAGCCAACCATATGTAAGTCTCTCATTTTAGAAGTTCTCCAAGGACTCATGACAAAGAAGCCATCCCCAACTCCACATCTTGAAGTCATGGAACCATGCCATCTAGATCCATCATCCATGGTCACTAGTGATGAGATCCTTCTCCATACCACACCTATTATTGATGTTACCACCCCTAGTACTGCTCAAACCATTGAAACCATTGAACCCACTAAATCCATTGAACCCCATCTCCTACTCCAAGAACCACCGAATCCATCGAGACATCCAATTCCAATCCACTCCCTCTACTCCTAGATCCACCCAAATCCAATCCACTCCTCCCACCCCTAGTAGCACCAAAACCCATTCCAATGAACCTCATGAATCTTCCATCCCTCCATCTTCCCCACTTGAAGAGTCCCAACAAGACTCTGTTACCATGCCTCCCACACATGATGAGTCACGCCAAGAGTCTAATCCAAAGCATGCCAGCATATCCCCTTCTCCAGATCAAGATCCTACCATCCCATCTAGTCCACCTCAAGATCACAGGTCCCCCATCCATTCCATCTCATGATCCCCTTATCATTCAAGCTTCCACTGCTCCATCTCCATCTCCATCGCATGAGCCTACTACCACAAATCCAGATCCTATCATGGCCCCTACTCCCTCTCGATGTTGCTATCCCATCATCTCCTTCTCATGATCCCCATCATCGCCTAAAAATGCTATCCCCACACCGCTTGCATATCCCCTTGGTCCTCTCACATTCCTCCATGGTGGTCTCCTCGCAGAAGAAAAACAAAGCATATACACCAACCCTCCTCTTCCACCTCATAATGAACTCGCATCATTCTTCCAGAATAACAAAAATCCTGTCCTAGATCGAATGCTCAAGAGAATGAACTATCAAGGAAAAGGTTTAGGCCTTCATGAGCAAGGTATTATAGAGCCCATCCAAACTAAAGAACATTTGTATCTGCAAGGTCTTGGATGTACTACTCATGACTCGCAATCTAAAAATGTTGGTACAACCTCTAGACATCCTCAATGAGCCTTTTCCAAAAGAAATGTCAGCTCTTCCCATCGCTCCACCAGACCATATGCTGCCATCCCTCCTCCTCTATCGTATCACCTCAAAACAACCGTCCATATTCCTCCTTCATCTACTCCATTCATTTTGGGTCCTTACATCCCTCCACCCACCATCTCCCACCCTTCATCTACTCCATCCATCTTGGGTTCTTATGTCCCTCCACCCACTATGACTGCTTTCGGTCTATATATCCCAAGATCACCTTCTCAGCCTTTCATCCATCCAACACCTATCCATCTCATCCATCATAAACATCCCTCTCACATACCCCATGGTCAAGATCAACAAAGGCACATACCTAAACATCCTCCATCTACACATAATCCCCATACTCCTACCTCCATCACTCCACATCATCCATCTCCTCGCACCCATCCCATTGCTACTAAAAGCACTTTGGTTGTTAAAGAAAAAAATGCATCAATCTAAACATCCACATGAATTAAAAGCTTCCCATGTCCCCTCTAAAAGACATGTTAAAGCAAAGCAAAATCAAATCCAAAATCCAAATCAAATCTGTAGGCCGCAAAGGCCCACCAAAGCAAACATCAAAACCATGTGGATCCCAAAGAAAACAAATGAAGCCTCCATAAGAACATCCAAATTCGCTAATCCAAAAGCTAATCATACACCCCTTTCATCTCCTAAGTCTGTTTTGGGTCCTTATGTCCCAAAATTCACCATTCCATCTCCTCCATTATCCCCACATTCTCCATCCCTTAATCCTATTATCTTTTCACATCCACCACCACATGTGCCAATGTTGGTCTTGAACACATCTCCCCATCACATATCCACCCCATCATTCCATCCATACCCTTTGTAGCATCCCATCCATTATCCCATGTATCTCCCCTCTCAAATCCCTCTAATTCATCCTCTTGCATAATCCATTTATCCTAATAAGGTTGTACCAACATCCAATAGTCAGTTTGAACTTCATCGCTTATCCACTTCATATCGCCCCTGCATGCTCGCTTTTTGCTGACATCCTAAGGATTAACATATCCAAAAAGTCAAAAAATCACAAAAAAATCACAAAAAAAAAAAAAAATAGTAAAGAGAAATAATCCATCCAATGGTGAAAACTTGGGAAACAAGCACCTTGGATAACTACCATGATGAAAACCTGGCAAATAGGCATCACGCGTACATTCCCATCTGCACTTGGGGGCAACTTCCTGATATGCATTCCCTCCATCCCCTATGCTTCTAGCTATGCACCCGTCTTCCTATTATCCATCCTCTTCATGAATCCCCCCCATCCCACCTATCTTCCGCATCCTACCATCATATCCCATTATCTCCCATCCCTCCATCCTTCTTGTGATCTTGATCAAAATAGGGGCACCTATCTATGCTTTGGACCATCCTTCTTGTGATCTGATCAAAATAGGCACCTATCTACGCTTTGGACACCTATTGGTATACATTCCCTTCATCCATGCTCTATCATATTCCGTAGTCACCCATCCTATCCTCATCTAGTTATCTCCTTTATCTTCCCATCCACTTGTCTTCTATCCCTCATGCCTCCTCATATATGACATATCTAGAGTGGGGGCATCTGCTTCCTTTGTGACATAGTCCTTGGAGACATCATCTATCATAACATCCCTTCATCTCCCTATCCACCTATCATAGCATCCCTTCCATCTCCCCATCCGTATCTTCATATCCATCTATCTTAGCATCCCTTTCATCTCCCACCCTCTCCGTCTCCTATCCATCTATCACAAGATCCTTTTCCAATTTCGGTTTGATTTGACGATGACGGATTCGATTTCGACCCGGAAACGGATCGACGATTATATTCGCTGACGCATCACGTCTGACGCGATTTTCCTTTTCGACCGGATCTCTGACGATTTATTCTTTATCTTTCGATCGATTGTCTGGTCTTTGATTCATTCTGGATTTTCTGCGCGATGCGCGATCCGACGATCTCCCCCATGCAACCCAATGCCATTTATCTCATCATCACCCCCGCTTCTTGCACATCTTTCCAATCCCCTATCACTTTTCTTCATCACTCATCTATCTATCATATCATCATCCCAAGTCATTTTAATGCTTTGGATAACTATCCTATCCTTGAGCTTTATGTGATCGTCATCATCCTATCCAATCTGACAGGTCTCTCCTATCTTGTTGTATCGGTCCCATCTTTTATCCACTTATCCTATCATC
>VDFB02369614.1:0-29229 GCA_007258455.2 Sequoia sempervirens | reverse complement strand
CCACACTCTCTCCCACTCTCTCCCACTCCCACCCTCTCCCACCCTCTCT
Source organism: Sequoia sempervirens (assembly GCA_007258455.2). Lineage (NCBI taxonomy): Eukaryota > Viridiplantae > Streptophyta > Pinopsida > Cupressales > Cupressaceae > Sequoia > Sequoia sempervirens. Next base: position 29,180 of record VDFB02369614.1, on the reverse strand, counting down.
CCCATAAGCATAAATACATACATATAGGCATACACACATGCATGCATACATACATACATACATGACACACCAGAATACATATACATACAAACATAAGAAAAAACATTCAATAAAGTGGCATTTAACTAAAGGAAGACATAGCATGAGTGCGTTATGTGTTGCTAGACATGTTCCCCGGAGAAGCAAAAAATGTCAAAACTAACACATAACGCAAGCGCGTTATATTTTTCTTTGGGAATCCCCGAGCCTTAGCTTTGGTATTTTCCTTGGAATACCAACCCAAAGGCTTGGAGGGCATTCCCAATGACCAAAGACGTGTTTTTTTGCAAATTCTACAATTTTTCACATAATCGAGTTCGTGCTCACCATTAGGATTGCATCTGGTTCAATATCAACAAAATGAACACATGGGTAATGTTAAGTTCTCTCTTAGCTTTCCAACGATGTAATTTTTTTCACTTTCTCACAATGTTAGGCCTTTCATCCATAATTTATTTTGTTTGTATGCCTTTTTTTTGTCAAAAAGCAGTGTTTGGTGTTTTTTTTGTTATAAATTAACCGTTCATCAAAATTTCAAATAAATTACATTTTTAAAAATTAGACTCCATTCTACAAATTTTTAAAAATATTTTAAAAAAAAAATCTATTACTTTCCAAATTTTGTAGGGGGAGCACGCCCAAAATTCTGCTTTTTAGGAAGTTCCCACTTAGAAAATTAGTAAAAAATCAAATATTCATTAAAAAATTATCAGAAAAATCGTGCATCAACTAGATACTGTTATCTAACTTCTGACCATAGCAATTTTAAAAATACTACAAAAAATTTCACCGTGCTAGGGTCGTACAAGAGTTGCTATGTTATGTTTTTCTAACAAAAACAACAACAATTTATGTACATCCCTCTTTTGAACCCCTTAATCTCAACCATTTTCAAAATAAATTAGTAGTTTTGAAAGTAGACTCGGAGCACTTCAATCCTTGTTTGTGTTCCATCTCAAAATTTTGAGTGTAGCTATCCTCAATTTCACATCCAAGGTCAGTATTTCTTGATTTCAGAAAAAAAGTGGCCACTTAAGCCCCCTTTTTGGGAACCATCTTGGTGCACTTACCCCCACTCCATTTTCAAATTATCCCTTTCTATTTCAAATATCTTCCAACATGTCTATAATATTTTATATATCAAATACTTTTCATCATCACAATATTCATTCCTTTGATGATCTTCTATTTCATGAAAAGGATTGAAGCATAAATTCATGGTTGAGCAATTTGTTCTCAAATTCTAGGTGATTAGATTTGCTTCTTTGAATTTTTCCTCTATTATGGCATTTCCATTTCCTTGCCTTCCTTTTTCATCTATTTTTTTTATCCAATTCACATCTTTCTATGAACAAAAATAATCTTGAATCTCCTCTAGAACTAAGTCAATTTATAAGTTAGAACCCTTCAATCTTCAACAATTGAATGTACTTGTACTGCACTTGTCTCCACTTATAATTCTCTTATTTACTCTTGATATATATAACATGTTAACTTCATCTATTTTATCACACATATATGATGATTTTCTTGATTTGCTTAAGTTAGCCCATTCTAAGGTCAAACTATCAAGTATTTTCAATATTGTGATGTAGTTATTTTGCTAATTTGAGTAGGTAAGGGAAAAGACTAGGTATGATCACATCATGGAAACAAAATTACTTGTAACGCCCCGCCATGCAACCCCAAAGGAAACTAACACATCTAACATTTATGACACATTTTTTTTTTAGTAACTAACATGCAATCATAATATAATCATACATCATATGAAATGAAACTTACATGCACAACATATAACAAGGTCCCTTGGGGTTACATGACTGCATTACTTTTCGCATCAACATCCTTACATTACATGAAAGATACCAGTATCCATAAGATAATAACATGATCATGGATATTACATTACAACTTGAAGTTACATCAATCAAGGATTACATTAGTACAATGGTATCTCCCAACATGAATTGGGAACAAGTACAATAACATGGAATAATACATCTGAAATGTATGAATACAAAGCTGCAAGTCTAGATCCAACTCTGGTACAACTCAAGAGTCACTGCATGGGTACAATTCTGCACAACTTGATCAATGGCTGGGGACCCAACGGGGTGCATAGCACGTTCCACCTAACCACGTGGACCTGAATGCCCACCCCCTGTGCTAGGAGATGACAAGAAAAACCATCAAACGAAACAAGAACAACATGAACATCTACATGCGATGACACACTTGAGATACACACTAATGAATAATATGCTATGACATGAGTAGAAGACCTCAAAATGCTATGGGATAAAACATGATGGTTGATAGTGTCACAACCCTCCTTTTTCCTTCTTGAATAACTACTCATGTATTCCTTAAATTAAAATATCAATTTTTTAATTATTAATTATAGTTTATATATATAAAAAAAAGACCTCTACATCATCATAATTTAAACTATTTCAGTTATACTGCCTTGCTAGTCCAAGGCTTAATATGTAGTTTTCTTCACTTCAAACTATTACAACTTTAAGATTTTACAAAATACTCAAAAATTATGGCTCTCACTACATCTATTCATATCATAGCATCCCAAAGGAGGCTCTATTTGAGACACTTCCAAGTTGGATCTAACTATCTCAACTGTTCTTTCATCATCATGGTTCATGTGGAATTTGGGACCTCCCAGGCCCAAGTCTTTTTTTAGCGTTTCCATTTTGTACTTCCTGTTGTATTTCCTTTGAAAATCCATGTATTTTTTTCTTGAAAGGGACAATCTTCTATGTTGAAAGGCTAATTCCTTGCATATTTGATCTCACCTTTGGTTACCACCACTTTTTTGCCCTTAACCAACTTTACAAATTTTGATTTGGAGACCTCCATAGTCACTGTTACTTGCACAAAAATATTATGAAAGACTAGTCTTCTATTAGACTCAGTAAGTACTCTCCTCTTGCCTTGAAAATTTTCCTCATTTCTTGTTTTCCATAATAGCCATAAAATTTCAATAGATAAAATAAGTGAGAATAGATTAGTAAATTTCTCAACTCCCTCTATTTGACTAGAAATAATCTCTTATTTTTTAATCTTTCCTATTTCCCCCTATCCGCACAAGTCTGTACAAAAGATAAACCATACTTCTTTTGCAAAAAGCATTCAAAAAATATATGATTAGTTTTTTTCAGGTTTTTAATGTAACCCACATAAATCTACATTTGATACATAAGAAGAAAAAGGCCATTTTTTAATAACAACTTCCATCTGAAGCATGATTTTTTAGGTTCTATTACCCCATACCAATTCCATTTGACCATTTTTTCTAGTTTGTTACTTCTTATTTGTTGTTCCAACACATGTTAGCATATTCAAAATATAGCATCTAAATTACTCAAGAGACTATATAATTTTTTTGGATTCATTTTATAAAATTTTGTGTCGTCCTTCCGTCTGAATTTGGCTAGCTTATTACAGTAGGAGTTACCACAACAATCTATATTACTACTAGAGAACTGAATACCTTTCCAAGACTCTCTCAATACTGTGCATGTTCTCCATTGAGTAGAGGGGAGATCATACTCAATACTTATAAAAGCCCAAGTTTTAAGATTTCCATTACATAATATATATTTGAAACTGTTGATGCCTTTATTAGCCCAAGATTTGGCTGAGCAACCTTGTAATAAGGCTAGAGGTTTATTTTTATGCAGTAAATTCCACCATAATGATCTATTGAGACAAATTTTATTTCTCATTGTAATTCGTTTCTCTCTTATATATCAAGATCCTTACTTATTCCCATGCCTTCCAAATGGTTTTGAACACATTAGAGCCATTTGGAAGGACATGAAACTTGCCTATTAATGTCACATATAGGAGTAGTTTTCCTTTTTTCCCCTTCTTTGGAATAGCTTTTTGGATTTTATTCCTCATTAATATTTTCCAAGGTTCTTCTCCTTCCAATGCATTGATGATAAATTTAACAAGGGAAATTCCTTTCTTTTTTAAGTCCTTTAGACCCAGGTCACCAAATTCTTTGCTTTGGCAGCACCAATCCCGATTAATGACAATCTTTTTTTGTCATCTTTTCCATCTAGCCAAAGGAAGTTCCTTATTTTATTTTGTATTTATTCAAGTTGATAGCTACTAAATAGCCACACTGAAGAGTAGTATAGTGTATATGATGATAAATTTTTTGGCAAACTTGCATTCTCCCTGCTAATGTCAAATAGTGTCTATTTTAGTGTCTATCTAAATTTATTGCTTATCCTCTCCTTATCCCAACCTTTGGTTTTCCCCATTCACATTTCTCACATTTCCTTCCATTCCTATTTTGAAAAATTCTTTTACACCTCTAGACCTTCAAATTTCCTCTAGTCTTACCTCCTATCCAATAACTATTTCTCACATTGTATTTTGCATCAACTTCTCACAAAGGTTTCCTTAGTCTTTTTCATTCATTTCTTATTATGTAGAGTTCAACCTAAGTTATAAATATTTATATTTTTACTCGAACATCTTGTCCTAATGTCCCATCCCACAACTTATCTTCATTTTTTAAAAAAAATTATTCTTGCACTTTTTAAATCCTCCCAAGATACTATTAATGACTCTATTTGACCCTACAACTACCCCAACCAATATTTTATCACCCAAAAGCCATTCTTATCTTAGGGGAATGAATTAACTTTAAATTTCAATGGTAGATGATAAGGGTGACCATGATACAATTAATGTAGTTGTTGAGATCTAGATGTCAATTGTCCTTAGGCCTAATCCACACCACTTACTCAGTGGATTTTATGGGATGCCAAATTTCCTTACACACCACATTGGTGATATCCATTTATTGGTTGAATTCTTGTACATGACTAGGCAACCAAACAAAGCCTTGTAAATATCAATTCATTTTCCATAATAGAGGTTGTTCATTTCTCTTTTCCATGTGACTAGGTAAGTGACAAGGAGCTTATAGGGTTTAAAATCCTACAAAGCTAGTCACCTACAAAGAATCATATTTTTTAAATCACAATGAGGTTACTATATTATAAATGGTGTCTATAACTCAATGTCTCCATAACTCCATTTGTTGATCTTTAAGGGAATTATATGATTAGGTTTTGTCTTGCAACATGTGTTGGTATGATTCTAATAGAGATTTGATGAATGTCACAACATTCTAATTCAATGCAAGATCTATAATGATCATTTCCCTATTAAATATAATTTTTTGTAGTTTGAGGATGGATAAATAAGTATGCTCAATTGTAACTTGATATCATATTTGTGGTGTATATATCTTCTTTTTTTATTTTAATATATTGTTTCTCTTGGTATATTATGACTTTGTAACCTAATGGATTAGGAACCGATCATGAAAGTAATGATCCACCATGAACTCAAAATGAAAACATTTTTCACTAGTGAATTAAGAGTAGGATGAGTATTTTGTATGCATTCATGATGAATAGTGATTCAACTAGGGAAGCATATTTAGTGATCCACATCTATTCTTATCATTAGGAATCATGTTTTTCATACTTACATCTTCTATTTGTGCAATTATGTTCATAGTAGCTTAAAATGATACCTCAAGTGCAATAGGTTAGTATTTGGTCTAGTGAAAATCATTAGGAACAAGCATACACTAGGTACTACTAGAGCACTTTCACATTATTCATCTTGAGATGTGACTAGTATTTAAGGATACATCTAGAGAAGACCTTCATGATTTTATGGTGAACCCCTCAACACCCTAGGATCACCTGCAAGACAACAATAACTTCCATAAGAGAGAAATGGTAGAAATATCATGTTATGATTATGGATGCAAGAATTCCAAAATGAATATATCGATGTACATAAGAAGCCTTTCTTATAAAGGAAAGGTGAGGGACATGATTAGACAAGATCATGACAAGTGTCTTAATCATATCACATGAGACAACTAATTCATAACTACCTAGAAAACACACATTAAATAAAATCCAAATAGATAAGATAAGTGACAACTAATGCTTAACTAGAAAGATTCCTTCCTAGGAACTAAGTGGAATTAACATGTAAATATGAACTAGATAGGTAAAATACCTATTTACACCAACACTCCCGCTTAAGTACAACATAGGGAGTACTTATGTAAATGACATAAAGATGGGTCCCAATTATGAGGCCATGTTAGGTACCCATGTACATATGCAATACAATCTATCACAAAGGGAGAAAAGGAGAAAATCTAGTAGGGAAAAACTCCTCCCCAAAAGAGAGAAAAGATACAATAATGATCTCCATGAAAAGTGAGAGGATAAAACCCCATTTGAGTAAAAATATCCCCATAAGAGAGACAAAGAAGAGACCATTCAACCCCCCTTAATGAAATAACCTGCTGCAAAGAATCACAGGAAGCACACTGGTGGAGTAACACTAGAATCCTTAATTAGGAAAGTAAAGAAAATATAATTATGATGCTAGAAGCCATATTAGAGTCACTAAAGGACTCATGTTAGAATCATGATAAAATAACAACAAACCCAATGCCAAGGAACACTAGAACAATCTCGATATGCTGCATCTCTAGAATTTGAATGAGGCAACATGAGATATAACATTATTATATAATTGAAATGAAGTGCACTATTAAAATTGCACCCTCTCAACTGTCAAAATATCTAAGTAATCTCCATGACACCCATCGGGGAAAAATTGAAATAATGATATATTTGGGATAGATACATAAAAAAGTGTATGGATGGCATGATAGAGCTCCTCAATACCTTTCCAACACCATAAGAATCACAAAAATTAGAGACTGTGGAAAAAAGTTATGATCTCAAGAGCCAAAAAGAAGATCTGAATTCAATAAGTAATAAACACTATAACAACAAAATTTCTGAAAATAACTTGCACCACTGCAAAATTGGCAAAGCTAGCTTTTCAATGATATCTTGTTTGAAAATTTTTGCTTCTTAGATTGCAAGTTATGATGATTTAAAAAAATGACCTATTATGGCCTCTAGGAAACAAAATTGGACCCATGGGGGCTAATAAGACTTGACACCCGATCCTCCATAGGACCATCTACTACATGCATAGTTAAAAAAATGCACTGCCCTATCACTGTTAGCGAAGTGGTGGGCGGGAGGTAGCTTGAGAGTTTGGGGGTGACAAGCCTAAGCCACGCCAATTGGGGTCTAAGCCCCCTTCAGCTAAGCAAATCCTTTCGTGTCTAGCCCCACATGAACATCATAGGCATTGAAATAAATTAAACTATCGGTGATCAAAATTAAAATATATATTTTTATTAATAAAAATCAAATCTGATAGCAATTAAAGCCTTCATACCCTGAAGTGACAGGTCCACATATTTCTATTCCAACTAAGTACATGATGACACATGAGATGCATAGAATATGCCAAGCACAAAGAATATTCCAATTTTGTCTAACCCACTGCAGATGTGACAATAACTACACCATATAGACTATACAATACAACTAAGTACAGATTCATACAACCCTAAAAAAAAATTCTTGATGCTCTGGTGGAAGATGTCAGATTTTTGTGTTTTGATAGTTGATCCTTAGGTCCTCGAGCCTTTTGGATGTAGTGGTGAGTTTGGTTTTTCCCAAAGTGCTCTGAAAAATCAAATACCCCCTAAATCTAGCAACTGAAACCCTTCCTTCAAACCCTTGTAGATCAGTCAATATATGATGAAAATTGATGAAATGAAAGCCATACCCAACTTTCTTTGATAACTTGGATTCAATGGTGAGGTTATCAAGGCCTTAACTCACACCCAAAAAATATTTCATGTAGAGATAGGTTCCTTAGATTTGGGAAGAAGTTTGCAACACTAAAGCTCTGCTACTATGTAGGAGTTTATGGTGAACTCCTCAACACCCCAAGATCACTTGCAAGACAACAATAACTTACACAAGAGAGAAATGGTAGATATCATGCTATGGTTATGGATGCAAGAATGTCAAAATGAATATATCAATGTACATATGAAGCCTTGCTTATAAAGGCAAGGTGAGGGATATGATTAGACAAGATCATGACAAGTGTCTTAATCCTATCACATGAGATAACTAACTCATAATTACCTAGGACACAATCATTAAAAAAAAGCCAACTAGATAAGATAATTGACAACTAATGCTTAACTAGAAAGATTCCTTCCTAGGACCTAAGTGGACTTAACATGTAAATAGGACCTAGATAGGTAAAACACCTATTTACACCAACAAGACCCCCTTAGGTCTAGTTGATCTTGAAGCAAAGGAGAGATTACCCACTCTCAGCAATTGGTTAATATTGCCCTACCTAATCATAAGTTAGAGGTTTTTAACTCTAATTTTTGACACCTTTAGTTCCCAAAGAACAACCTTCACTTGACTTTGGGATTTTGGAACCTACAACTTTGATAACCAACAATATCTATGCTCCTTGGATCCCAAGCCACATAGAAATGATTTATATAAATTAAGTTATAATATTGAAATAGAAGGCGAATATCTAAAATAAAGATAAATAACTAAAAATAAAAAACTAGATTATGAGCCAAGTTTATAAAAGTGTATACTACTAATCAATATATTATTACATTAAAAATTTCTCATCAAAGTGAAGTTATTTTACCATTACAATTAAATTAGAGTTGAATTATAGATAGATTCAAATTGTAGCTATTAATGCACCAGATCTAATTGAGTGTATAGGAATTAAATATGAATTTAGTATCCATGGACGAATCCCCATGCATGAGAACACACTTGAAATAGAGAGATGAGAGGTGAAGATAGAGGAAAGGAAAGAGGGTTTGGAGGCCCAAGAGATCTCTTAGGAAGGAAAATATGGGTGACTTGAGGTGTGAAGAGGTATTAGAAGAGTTGCATGTAAAAGGAGAAAATCATAGACCACCCATAGGAAATAAGGAAAATACATAGAGCTCAAGTTCTTGAATGCAATTCACAAGTAACAGTTCCTAGTTAGATTCCTCTCAAGGGGAGAAAATTTGTGCAAACCTCATCAAGGGACCTTGAGAAAGACCACACCTCAAGATCTAAGAAAACATAAAAGTGAGACAATTAGGTGAGATAATAGATGGATAATTGGAGGCAATTTCAACTGAATTTTAGAGTTGACTTGGACAAAAAAGGAATTCATTGAGGGAAGTCAATTATTTGTGTTTAAATAATTTAACCATCAACATAGATCTTAAGATACTTCACATGGAACAATAGGCGAAAGGGATAAGATCATGCAACAAAAAAAGGATTGAAATATTTATAGAGAAAATGGATTGGGCTTATCAAAGATTAAACCTAAAATATAACATCATAAAATTGGGGAACTCTAACCATTGGTTGTTTGGTCTCTTGAAAAATTAATATGTAGATCTTGTAAACTACCCATGTAGGTTTGAAAGAAGTGTTGCTTGAGCATCAAGGATTGGTAGAAGAATGACTCAAATTGGTCAAACTTGAGTATGATCATGGCTATGCTCAAATCCATTAAAATTGGACTTAAAAAGTGGAACATAAGTCTTCAAGAATTTTTTTCTCAATATCTAAAGTTGAGGAGGTGATTCACAAAATTCAATTCTAATTTATGCTAAATAGCTTATCATACATTATTTGGTTAGAAGAAGAGGGGGCCCTTATTCAATTTGATGTGATTATATTTAAAAAATATAGAGGAAAGTGGTTGGTGAAGGAAAAAATAATAATTGTGAAAGTATTTTACCTACATCTCCACACTAATGCCATAATTTCCCTTTAATTTACCCTTCAACCTCAATTTTTATATCATGCAAGAATCGCTACCACTAGGGGACCTTTTGTTGGATACCAATGCACACACACTGGATAAAAAGAAGAAGCTAGAAAACCAAATCACAATGTCCACCTAACAAACACATTCACTAGCCCCTCAATTTAAGTGGTTGTAAATTGGAGGGCTTCTTTCTTCTAACAATGTATTCAATTCTCTCTCTCTCTCTCTCTCTCTCTCTCTCTCTCTCGCTCTAGATTGTACCCTACCCTATATATAAATTACTTAATATTGCTATCATTTTCGTTATAGTTTTAGTGCACATATCTTTTATTGTTCATTTTTGTTTTGTTGTGCTTTAACATATCTTTTTTTCCATGTTGTGTTGTGTTAAAATTTTGATTTTATGACCCTAATGACTACTTGGCACTAATCTATGCTTGAGATTCTAGGTTCCTGTTGCATCAACATAGTCTTTGTCCCTAGTTAGATCCATCTATTGTCCATATTTTTGACCTCAAAAAATTTCAAACTTTTTATGCTCATTAAATAGTATTTGTTGTCAGTTCGTTCTCCTAAAAGTTGTATAAGTCTTGTAGTCATGTGCAAACTCCATTTTTTTTCCTCAACTTAGTTAAATTGAAAATGTTGATGTCTACATCATCAAGTCTCATTTGTGAATGTTTTCAATTGTTTCACAGTGTTGACTTTCTTATCAAGTCAAAGTCTGTAATTGTAGTCATAATTGCAAGTGGTTTGTAGTCAAGTTCAATCATCTCAAGTGTCATACATTTATCTAAGTTATGTTAATAATCTTATTGACATGATAACTTGTGCAAGATAATTAAACAATTGCAATGACAATAATATAGGTTTTTAATATAGCATGATAGTTGGAAGTATTTACATATGGTTGTAGGTTGATTTTGTTGGCAAGAGACACTGCAAATGTTTTCTGGTGTTATCATTGATGGCAACCCTTGTCAGTAATTTGATCCACACTTCAACATTTGATCATACTGACAGACAGATTGAAGACAGTCAAGCTAGAACAAAGCATTCGACAGATTTGTGTTCATCGATTCATATGAAAATTTTCTATTATCTTTTTGGGTTGTGGATCTCAGGGAAGGTTGTTTGGTATATGATCTACATTATCTGTGAATCTCAGTGCCTTGTATCAATCCGTGTGCAAGTTAGAAGATCCGGTTGATTAATTTTTTGTTTATCAATGCAAGAAGGCCAACTTGGTGAATGAAGTGTGTTGCAGATATTCGAGGAGTAATTGTTTAAGTGTTTTTGTGTTCACCATTTTGATTTAGGTCATCACTATGTTGTGGCTGACTTTGGTGGGTGCGCATTGAAAATTGATTATGATTTGAGGTGACAGTTTGTAAATATTTTTATGTTTTATTGACGCCGACATGTAGCGACTAAATCCTTAGTAGCAGATATATATAAGTGATTGATTATATCATTTTGGTGTGTGTTCAAATTGAGTTGATGTGTGTTTCGAATGTTAGAAATATTGTAGAGTGATTATGCACAGTTTCACTTGTACATAAAAGGATTTTTGTGATGCAAGTTGAAGTAGACAAAGTAGAAGAGCAAAATCAGACAGAAGGTCAAGAATTTCGATTGAGGAGCTTAACTGGAACTATAATCAGGAATTTGTAGATGCTACTTTCTTAGTTCAAATCTTTTGGATGTTATCCAAATATTTTTGTAACACAGTAAGCCTTTCTGTTTTGAGCAATGAGCTCTAGGCAGTGTGCCTAAATGCAAGTGCATTCCCATTTCTGTAAACATCTTTTTGAGTATACTCAGATAATATTATGGATTGACCTCCACCGTGGTTTTTCCCCTAATAGGGTTTCCACGTAAAAATCCATGTGTTATGGTGTTGTGGTTGTTTGTTTTATGTTCATGCATATTTCTCTTGGTTGAATGTTATAAGTGCTTTGAAGATCAAATTAATAAAGTTAAAAATTGCAGAACACTGATTCACCCCCCTCCTAGTGTTCCTTGATTCCAACAATTGGTATCAGAGCCTAGTTCCTCGGAAGAAGTTTAACAGCTTGGGGAAGATTCGAGAAAGTGTGTTAATGGATTCAAGCAGTCTTCAACAACAACTTTTGGTGGCCCTAGATGATCTTGATCAATCAAAATATGAAGTCCGAGAATTGCAAGAAAACCTCATGAATGCTAAGAAATTCATTGAATCATTGAAAGATAAAATCCATAAGTCCAGGGAGAAGAGAAGGGAACTCTGTGATCAGGTCAAGCTGAAGGAGAGTAAGATCATTGAAGATGAACAACTGAGCCAAGCCTTGAAGGAAAAGATAGAGGAATGTGAAAAGCTTACCAAAGATAATGTTGTCCTAAATGGAATCTATTATGATGAGGATGACAAAGGATATTGAAGACATAAAGAAGAATGAAGAGAAGCATGCTCATTCCTTGAAGGCAAAATCTAAAGAATGCAGTTGAATCACTGATGGAATCAATCAGTTGGAGCTTGAATTGGAACAATCCAGAAATAATGAAGAAGAGGTTGAAAAGCAGATTGTTGATCTCAGAGATGAACTTGCTACTAAAAATGAATTCAAGGAGAAGTTCAATATTAGCTCAACCAAGCTTGATGAACTGATTAAAAGTTAGAGGACTGAAGGTGACAAGCAAGGTCTTGGATATGAGGAAAGAGAAAGTTCCAGATCTGGACAAAGAAGATTCAGGCAAGAAAATTAGATGAACAAAGCTGGAAGGTATCTGGTAAGACAACTTAATGCTCAAAGATTCAATGGCTACTATTTTGTTTGCTATAAATTCGGTCATATGGCTACTCAATGTAGAAGTAGAATAAATTCAAGTGGTCCATCATTTTCTGGTTAGTATTTCAATTGCAATAAGTATGGTCATAAGTCAAATGAATGCAAAATTATGATGAACAAATTTTATAGAGATGTCAGATGTTATACATGCAATAGATTTGGCCATATTGCTAACCAATGCAGATCAAGAGAAAATCAATGGAACAACTAGTTTAGACAAAGAAATGTGGTGTTCTACAATTGCAACAAATCCGGTCACATTGCTAGATTTTGCATAAGAGGTATGGTAAATCAAAGGAGAAACATGCAGAAGGATGAAAAGGGAAAAGGAAAAGTTACTATAGATGAGATCAGGAAGAAAGTGAAGAAGATATGGGTGAAGAAGAGTCCCTCTATTGTAGGAAATGATTCCACACCAGATCTTGGATATGGTAATTCCTCCGAGAATTAGTTTTAGGCCTCTAGCCTAGGGGGAATTCTCAAGAAAATTCTTCAAACCCCCTACCGGTAATTGACACCAGGATGTGGATGAGTGTAGTGATTGCATTTATGATCTACAGATGCTGTTGAAATAGTTGGAGAGAGTGCTTATGCAGAATTGAAGGTCTGCAAAAGAGTTATCCTTCACAAAGTATGGAAACAGGGTATCTAGATGAGTTAGGGCAAAAGCATTTATTGTGACAAAATGTTAGGTGTGCGAATGATAAAAAGGTCATTTGTATCCCTCATTTGTCACTATGCATTTTGAGGAGAAGAAGTTTGAAGAGCTCTGAAGCGAACTTTGGTGAAATTTGGCTAAGATTCAAGTGTGAAGGAAAATCGGCGATCAAACCCTAATCTGGCGAAAAGGTATTTATCGGGAAAACTTGTGAACTTGTGAATTTGTGAAAATGGCTACTTTGTTGGTAGTTGATGTCAAGGATAGACCCTGTCCGAAATTCAAGTGGCATCCTTTCAAGTCTATTGAGACAAAGCCCTTAGGTGCATTTTCGCCTGTTTTATACGACGTCTTGCATATTGAAGACATTAGGGCATACATTCATGCAAATATTGAGGAGTTAGGAAGCTCGCAGTTGTTGAATTTGTATACTGACCATATGGTTGGAGAAGATTTCAAGGTAAAGCCCAAATTCAAAACCCTAGAGGAGAAGAAATTCACGCAGATTGTAAAATTTCCCGTGTTTGAAGAAAATGAGTGGGTCCGGTATATTTTGAGCCGAGTTCATGCTGAATTTATGTGGTTGAGTCAACCTTTCAAGATTAAAAAAGAAGCCATAAGCGCTGTTACAAGTTTAAATTCCTCTGGTGGGTTGCCGATCTTGAAGTCTGTGAAGAATCAGACAGTTACTGATGCAACCGGTTTGGTGTTTGATAAAAGAGCTATGACAATTGATGATATTATTGATGTGGATGTGAAATTTGCCTCGATGGTCATTGGTTACAAGATCTATCATTCTAGTTGAGATAATTTTGTATCCAGTACAACTATCTATGCAACATATCAGATGGTGAAGGAGAATGCAGAGTATGACCTGTGTGAGTTACTTAGAAGCCAGTTAATGGAGAATCTTGGTAAGATCAAGAAAGATAAGAAGAATACCTTTAAGTATGGTAATTTGTTGCTGTGTTTGTTCTTTTATTTCATGAATGAAGTTCCAGGAGTTCAAAAAGTAAATTGGAAAGGTAATAAGCCTGTAGCTGTTCAGATTAGAGACATGTTATACAACATTGGTGATAGTAAGACAAGGAAAACTGTTATCTAGGGATATTTCAAGAATTTTCAGAGTGAGATGCAAGCAAGAGAAATAATTCCTACTTCTATTGTGGAGAAGTACAAAGACACTATCTATTTTATGGTTGACATTAATCAATGCTTGATGGAAGTTGCAGATCCTAGAACGGTCTAGATTATGCCAATGGGCTATGAAGTTGAGGAGAAAATCTTGGAACTATATGCACAACATTTGTTGAGTAAACCTTTGGATCCGACTGAAGAGAGGTTTGGAACCTATGCAAAAAAGGATATGCAAGTGCATGAGCAGTTGAAGAAACCTATGATAGTCTGGAGAGTAAGGAAGGAAGTAGAAGCCTTTGCAGAGAGCATGGGTATATTTGCAGAAGCTGTGAGAGAAGATAGAAGAAAGAGAGAACAAGCTGAAGCAAGTGAGCCTGCTAAGACTGAATCTGCAAGTCCGACAACATCCTCTACCCGAACTAGATCCACAAGGAGCTTTGCACCCCTATCCGGTCCTACAAAGAAGTCAACCTCTGTGAAAGCTCAAGCCAAGGCATCTGGTAAGAGGAAGAAAGACAAGAGCACTAGAGTCTATGCTGCTGTCTCAGAAGATGAAGAGACTAAATCTGATGAAGAAGTGAGGGAAATAAAGCTTATGGGATCCTAGGCATCAAAAATCACTAAGGACAAGTCCTCCGGTGAAGAAGAGAAAGCAAAGAAGAAGGTGAAAACTGACAAACCAGGTATGTTTGTAAAGGAAGTTGAGAGAGGCATAATTAAGGATGGTACTCTTAAGCCACTATGTGAATGGTATGATACCTTTGATAGTGTTGGTCAAAGAGTTCTTGAGGAGGATACAATAAAGTATTTGAACAATTTCAATATGGCTCTTGTTGAGATCATGTCTCAGTTGCCTAAGGAACTGTATGAAGTTTTGGAAATGAGGAGGGTAAGTGCAAAAACTGAAGATGAGCAAATGAGAGAACGAATTCTTGCAGATTTCTGTCTGGTGATGTCTATTGAGGAAATGAAGACAATTCTAAATGAAGCTAAAAGGGATTTCAAGAGAAAAATAAGAGTAAACAAGCTTATGATTGGTCAGATTGAAGAGGTAGCAAAAGAAATTGAAATAATTCTAAAGGAAGTTTTGTTAAAGAACATAATCAATGTTGTCTTTGAAGAAGTGCGTGTTGAAGATATTTCATCTGGTCTGGTGGATGAAGTAAAGGAAGATACAGTTGAGGACACTTAGATTCCTCTTGGTGTACATGATACAAAATTACCTATGGAGACTGAAGCTCCTAAGGTTGTGCGGTTGAAGAAAAAGTTGTGACAGCTGAAGAAGTTGAGATTCATAACGACAAGCAAGAATCGGTAGCTAAGGAAACAATGATTGAAGGGAAGAAGGTTGAAGCAAAGGAAGTTCCTATGGATGCAAGAGACACTGCAGAGGTAGTGAAGAAGTTTCTAGAAGTGCAACAGGAAGAGTTTGACCTTGAATTGGGTAAAGGTACTATTAATTTGTCTACTTTGTCTCCGATTCAGAAATTGAAAGTTGCATCATTTGCGCAGGTGAAGGGTAGGGAAGAATTGTTGAAGTCTCATATTGAAGATAGTGAGCTATTGAGTCTCACATCCCACATCTTGGAGAGAATCATGCCTACTCATGTCAAGGATCCATCTGGTTCTCCATCCGATGAGCTGAAGAAGCTTATTGATTCTGTAAGTACTCATTTTGAGTCCCTTGAGAAGTCAGCTGAGATCAAGGTACATAAGGAATTTGATGATAAAAGGTTTAATAGGCTAAAGTGCATGATTACTAATGACAAATCATTATTAGCTACTTGTGTGAAGAATGTTCAAAGTGCTCTATTTGAAGGAGGAAATATCTATAAGTCATGTTTTTCTTTGTCTAAATTCATTGAGGACAATGAGAAAAAGGTCAAGGATTATGAGAAAAAATTAGCTGCTATTTCTGATGCCTTTGATCCTTTAATTGTTTATGTTGGAAAGCAAGAAGGTCAGGTTATATCCCTACTTGACAAGATAAAGAGTTTGAAGCATGATAACGATAGAATTGTGGAAAGAGCATGTGAGCTTAGAGGCCTAATTGGTCTGAAGATGGAAACAATGTTGAATGTGTTGAAGGAAGCACACGAAGCTATGGCGGTTAGTGATCCAGTGAATCTTGAGTCTGCAGAGATGCAATATTATCTATTCTATGGTCACATGACTATCTTGGAGAGTCTCAAGAAGGGTTGGGACACAAGTTTGAACCTATTGAAGACCAATTTTGCAGATATTTTCAAGTTTGTGTAAGTTGTAGAGACAAGCTTGTACATATGTAGTTTGAAGTTTTTGTTTGATTTTTGGTATGAGGATTCCCCATCTTTGCCATTGATGTCAAAGGGGGAGAGTAGAATAGTGAAAAATGTATATTCATCCTAGGGGGAGTTGTAATTTTGAGCTGTGATTGGAGATCTTTTTGAAGTTTTGAAGTTGGCAGTGTATTCATGTTGGTACTGATCTGACACTTAGTCATTTTTCACTAAGTGCTGCCATCAATGCCAAAGGGGGAGATTATTGGCAAGAGACACAACAAATGTTTTTTGGTGTTGTCATTGATGGCAAACCTTGTCAGTAATTTGATCCACACATTCACATTTGATCATACCGACAGACAAATTGAAGACAATCAAGCTAGAACAGAGCATCCGACATATTTGTGTTCATCGATTCATATGCAAATTTTTTGTTATCTTTTTGGGTTGTGGATCTCAGGGAAGGTTTTTTGGTATATGATCTACATTATCTATGAATCTCAGTGCCTCGTATCGATTTGTGTGCAAGTTAGAAGATCCAGTTGATTAATTTTTTGTTTATCAGTGCAAGAAGGCTAACTTGGTGAATGAAGCGTGTTGTGGATATTCAAGGAGTAATTGTTTAAGTGTTTTTGTGTTCGACATTTTGATTTGGGTCCTCACTATGTTGTGGCCGACTTTGGTGGGTACGCATTGAAAATTGATTATGATTTGAGTCAACAGTTTGTAAATATTTTTATGTTTTATTGAAGCTGACATGTAGTGATTAAATCCTTAGTAGCGGATATATATAAGTGATCGATTATATCATTTTGGTGTGTGTTCGAAGTGAGTTGATGTGTGTTGCGAATGTCAGAAAGATTGTAGAGTGATTATGCATAGTTTCACTTGTGCATAAAAAGGATTTTGTGATGCATGTTGAAGCAGACAGAGCAAAAGAGCAGAATCAGAAAAAAGGTCAAGAATTCGATTGATGAGCTTAATTGGAACTGTAATCAGGCATTTGTAGATGCTACTTTCTCAATTAAAATCTTTTGGATGTTATCCAAATATTTTTTAAAGGCAGTAAGCCTTTCTGTTTTGAGCAGTGAGCTCTAGGCAGTGTGCCTGAATGCAAGTGCATTCCCATTTTTGTAAACATCTTTTTGAGTATACTCATATAATATTGTGGATTGACCTCCACCATGGTTTTTCCCCTAACATGGTTTCCACGTAAAAATCCTTGTGTTATGGTGTTGTGGTTGTTTGTTTTATGTTCACGCATCTTTCTCTTGGTTCACACATCTTTCTCTTGGTTGAATCCTTCCACCAGGTAGTAGTGCCCTTGCGGTGAGCAAGAGGGAAGTCAAAGGCCAAATGACCAACAAAGAAACATCTCCTGCACCGAAAAGGGAGCCCCTCATAGTCCAGAAGCTACTTCCAAGGTTTGTCCTCCACCATCAAGACCACATCACCATGGAGAGGTTTGGAGATTTCCAAATTGATTAAAATACAAGCCACCATAGTATGCCCAAGATCGTGAGACATATAATCCACCTTCAAAAAGCTACCAATGGCGTTGCCAATAGCTTCAAAACAAGAATCCTCCCAAAATTGGAGAGGGAGATTCGGTAGTCGGACCCAAACTGGTATGATATTTAGTGGCTCCGTAAGAGGATTGAAAGAGAGAGACCAAGGCCGAATGAACAACGAATGAACACCCCACATTCACCCCCGGTCTAGCACTCTGTCGCGATCCTTGAAAGAAGTAAAGGTTGCAGATAAAAAACCTCTAGCACTAGGATAAAGGTCAATCTGCCCAAAAACAATAGGCTTCTAGGAAACAAAAACCCACTCATGGAGATCAGGAAGGGAGGGCCACAAGCCGTTAAACCTACATACCACACCCTGACACACATAGAAATCCTCATTCTCAGCAACCTCTGGTCCATAGACCACAACATGGGAAGCATGGGTGTAGGGCAGAGGCCAGACCCTAGCCGGATCAGGAGGAAACTGGGCACAAGCAACATCAGAGAAATATTTTTCATTGGCAGTCCAGAGCAACAAGGGGAGGGGGAACAACCCCCCTTCCCCCCCTCCCCCCCCACACACAAGCCCGCACAACCCCAAAAAAGGAAGCAACAGGAGGAGAGGGGAGGACCCTACCCACACGATCAACGACAACATCCCAAAGACACTCCATTGTAGAAACAAAGGCCAAGCCCCAACCCTGCGCAACCTCCCGATGAACGCATGCACCCACCTGAACGCACACACCAAGCTTTAAATTTGTATTTGCCCCCAGAGTGAAAGGAGCAAAGGGAAAAGTGATAGCCACAGAGCCCCCGCCCTCCTGCTCTGCAACCTTCAAACTACACTTTCTTGTAGCAATCTCCCGCTCGGCGACATTTTCCCGTTGCATTCTCCTGCTCAGTGAAATTTCAAAGAATATTAATTTTTATAAAGAAGAAAAAGTACTAAATGTGAAAAAAGCCACACTATTAGTTTTTATGCATTCTTCTCAAAATGATGATGTGGACCAAGGAGTCCTTCAACTCCTTAATTTGCTGCTGAGACATAATAGTGACTTAATTTTGACATTAAATATTTTCTTTAAAATTAAAATCAAGATTACTACTTTTCTTTCCCAAGCTTAGGATGCTTTTAGAAGGTATGGTGAACAAAGTTGAGAAGAATTATAATGGAGCCGTTATACTAGGAATCCTCAATGCAACAATTGTATATTTAGATATGTACGAAGACTTCAATTATCAGGATAATGCTAATGACATATCCTTATGGGAAATCACCTCTGATAACCGTGAGAAAAACTTTCAAGCAAACGTGATTGGTAGGCATAAGGCTTGATCCCACGACCTTGCTTTCTTGATAACTAGCACTTGCACCAATGGGAGGTTCAAGGAAAACGCCGATAGGAAAGCAGAGGTATGGACATAAAGAATTTTAGCATTACATGATCAAGTATATTTAAATTCTAACATATTATTTGCTTCAAATAAAGTGCTTTGAGAATTACATAGAAAGAAGTGATAATTCCTGCAGTGTAGTCTGACTGGAGCCTCAGAGTTGCATTGAAGAAACCATACATGTAGGTCTTCTTTGATTTCAATCCACTACCTGCACCCAACAAGAAAACAATGAGCGAATGAAGTTGATTAGATACCTTAAGAGACAATGGGATGAAGCACCTATTCATTGCATTGGCAATCATCTTAAATAAAGATGGAGAAACTTTGAATGGTGGGTGTTACCTGAAGATATGTCTAATGTTAAAGTGATAGAGGATTCATCTTTTGACACTCTTTGATGTTGGGGACCCGAAAGATTGGAATGATTGGAATATCCTTATGGAAACTTCATTGTTTTGAGATGATCAGTTACAGCCTTACAGGATTGCCTTGTAAGGATGGTAGAATAGGGTTATGAGTTGCAGTAGCAGCTATAGCTGAGAGGTCAATGAAAGGCCATAGCAAAATAAACATAAGATTGACATGAAGAATAGTAAGAAGCTGAGACATTGCACAAGTGAAGGAAAGCTACTACTACTCTGTTTAGTGCTAGTGATGGGATACTCTGTTGTTGTGGTCATGGAAATTATTAGCCATGTATAGAGCAGAGGAACTGGATGGATGATGAAACTTGAAAGCAGAAAAAGAAAATAGCAAACAAAATTGAGAGTAATTTCTATCACTCTTGGATTCCTTAGGGACAAAAGCTAATTCTGGGACTTGATTATTGTGAATCACCTTGGATGTTAATACACTGACTTTAATTATTACATAACTGAAACAAATTTGGTGGTTGGAAATTCTCAAGATTTGCTTTGGTTTCACTCAACAGCATGAGATGTAAGGGGACTTCAAATGTTTAAATATGTTGGAAAGTGGGAAGACATCAAATCACAATGTTTTAATTCCAATGTATTGTTGAATTTACTAAATCTTCCAAAATCACAGTCATTGATCTCCTTGGTCAAAAGAATTTAATATGATTGATGATGATATTGCTGTTGTGTTTATCAGCGCGCAAACCATCTTTCCTAATACATAAATTATAAAAAATGGTGTTGTTCGCTACAGGAAGAATTGAAAGATAAACAGATGTGTCATTTTATTACTTGGTGCATACTCAAATAGTATTTCATCACGTAGAATAAGATATGAATATATTTTACCATCCCAAATAAAAGATAAAGCAAGCCAAACAACAAAGCTCACAATTTTGAGCATAAATCCCTGAAACTTTTTTTGGGTTTAATGATCTTGTCTTCCGTAGGATTTGAAGTCTTTTTGAATTTTTACACAATGGCTATTAAGATGGTGTGAAAAAATCAACCAAAGGTGGCTATTAAGATGGTGTGGAAATTGGCATTTTAACAGTTTGCCTAATGATGGATACAAGATGCCCTGATACATTTGAGTGCATAAATCAGCCACCCATCTACATTACACAAAACCAAGCAGGAAATATTTTGAAAATTGTAGAAACCCCGTTATATAGAGATACAAAACCACAAACAAATGTCTGCAACCCTCCATAAAGTCATTTGTAAGATTTTCAACAGATACAAGTCATAAGCTACAGAAAATGGAATTCAACAGAGGAGACAGTACTTGGAAGTTCTGGCATGGGGATTGTATGCATAGTGGTTGAAGGTTAATAACCTGTGAATCATCCATCTCATACCAGTTGTCAAAGCCAAAGGGTACAAAGTAATAATAGTGACCAGAATATAGAGAAAACCCAGCATGTACAAGTGTCGTTCTCAAAACAGTCAAGGGAACCATAAATCCTATAAATAACCTCACCATTTGCTAAATTAATCAATGATAAGTGTTTCATAGGTATCTAACTACAAACGCTAATCACTGTTTAGCTGAAAAATATCATGTAGTTGTCTTTAAATTGCATGTGGATAGTCCTAACAGCCCTAGGATAGTCTAATGAACCCAAGATTCATTTGAGTGCATAAATCAGCCACCCATCTACATTACACAAAACCAAGCAGGAAAGGTTTCGAAAATTGTAGGAACCCCGTTATACAGAGATACAAAACCACAAACAAATGTCTGCAACCCTCCATAAAGTCATTTGTAACATTTTCAACAGATACAAGTCATAAGCTACAGAAAATGGAATTCAACAGAGGAGACAGTACTTGGAAGTTCTGGCGTGGGATTGCATGCATAGTGGTTGAAGGTTAATAACCTGTGAATCATCCATCTCATACCAGTCGTCATAGCCAAAGGGTACAAAGTAATAATACTGACCAGAATATAGAGAAAACCCAACATTTACAACGATAAGTGTTTCATAGGTATCTAACTACAAACGCTAATCACTGTTTACCTGAAAAATATCATGTAGTTGTCTTTAAATTGCATGTTGATAGTCCTAACAGCCCTGGGATAGTCTAATGAACCCAAGATTCTTTTGCAAGATGATTAGAGGTCTGATTGAGATAGAGATACAAAGGGATGAAGGCCTTCAATGATAAATTTTTTTTGAAGCTGCCAATGGTGACAAATTTGCCGAGAATTTAGAATCAATGAACCTGGTGATAGAAAGTATATATAAATTCACCCCTTACATAGCCAGTGTACCATGGTATACAGGTCCAAGGGCTCTTCTTTCTCAGATGTTTCCTCGGTACAGTGTCAAATAATAGGTTTTCTCGTGTAGCCGAAGCATACAGACCAATGTGTATAACAGGTAATTTCCTGACTGGCTAGGGAAGCATTAAAGGCATCAATCAAGCTAAAACTTTACACCTTGAAACAGTGGGTGAATTAGGAGGATTTTAGCATAGTATTTGAATCTTCATAGAATGGTCAGTGAATCTTTGTTATTATTATTATAGAATAATTCTATCCATAGGGTTTATGGTTAATACATGTGTCTTTTGGCGATGATATTATTAGATATAAATTTTACATGATAACTCAGGGAAATTTCTTGAAATTTCCATCTGGCATACCTATTTTTAGAAAATTTTGTGAAAAATTAACCAAAAGGACACAAACAGCCCACAAAAATATCCTGTTTTCAGTGCTAAGGTGATTCCTTCTGATAGCAGAAGTACCATGCAATGTCACTGAATGCTATTAAGGGTGCAATTTCCTTGGCTGGTGATTTTTGAAGAAGAAACCCAACATTCTATGAAAAAATAAAACCCTAATTTGAATCCCCTATTTTGAACAAACAACACCCACAACATTACCTCAAAATTCTGCACAAACTGCCTCCTGCTGTCAACAATGGCCATATGTCTGAAGCAGGCTTTGTAGAAATACTATTACGAAACCCTACCAAAGCACAATTTTTTTTAAATGAGACGAAACCAAAGCAATTAAACGAGCAAATTTAAATTGCAGAAATACTATTACGAAACCCTACCTATGCTGAAATCTTTTTGAAGGAGACGAACCCAAACCAATCTCGCTATAGCCGATACTTCAATCTATTCACAGTAAATGCAACGTAGATCTGAAGCAGATTTATAGCAAATTTTTGCCGTGACGAAGCAGGTCCGAGGCGGTCGACAAGCAGCTCCGTAGCAGGATCGAGGAGGATGAGGTGGGTGCGCCAGCAGGTGGGAATATTTCAAGATCTACGAAAATATTTTCAGGCATGACACAACTTTCCGATAGTTTGACAGATTTCCCACGCGCTTGAAATTTGTAAAGAAGATGGTTTAGCAGCGTGAGACAGTAGTTTAGGAGCGTGAGACAGGCTTTCAGGGATATAATGCTCTGGCGATCCCAGAGGTAAAGCCTATCGGCTAATTAATTCCTGACACCTCTTTGAGCACTAAAGCTATTCCTGGAATACCATGTTCTTGACAATCCATCGCTTCCTAACCACGTCATTTATACCAATATAGATCTACACCTCCATGATCTATGATAAAAAGTGAGATTTGTGATAGGATAGGATCAATGGTTGAAGATTTTTGTCAAATATTAAATCTTTAATTGCCCTGGTAGGAATGCATGCAAATATTGAAGCAAAGGAGAGACAGACCATATGGAAGAGCTATTAAATTATTGTGGCATATAGAGAACATGTATCATGGTCTAATTCCACTTTCAGTAGATTATGTGGATGAATTGGTACATTTAAATTTGGATCACTTATGATTCAAAGATTATAAGGGAGGGGTTGGATCTTAAAAATTCTAATGTTAATTCTATAAATGTTGGAGGATACTTAGTATTTTATATAGTTGCAGTACAAAAAAGATCTATAGTTTTTGTGTCACTTTTAACAAGGAGAGCTAATCTTTTTGAACTAATGAAACATGAAAAAAATGTTCTTAAGATCTTAAGGAGACTCCAAAGGATAGACCATGCATTGAGATACTTGAATAGGAAAATAAAATAGATCTAGTCTTGGAGAATGCATCTCATTTTCTTGCACTTGAAGAAGATGCTTTACGCATGAAGTTGCTTAACTTAGAAAAATGGAGTTTCTTTACCAAGGATTTTATTTCCTTTAAAAGAAAAACTAGTAATGAATATTGGTCATGTGGATTCAACTTCATAGTTCACATGTACTAGATCTTTTAATCTTGTATCAATGAATCAAGGAACTAGCAAATATCTTAATGTGACACCTATTGGAATCAATAAGGAAAATCCTTTCAAGGTAAAGATCCTCTCAAAATTGTTGAATTGGGAAACAACAATGAGGTCAATTGGTGAAGTAGATTCTAAGGCTTGGTGTGGTCTTTTACAAGAAATTTCATTGTGAGTAAACTAGCATACACATATTAAATGTTAATATATGTAAAATACGCCGAGAGATATCCTTCTGGAGGCATCTATTGCACTTTTATGTGACAAATTGATAAAAATAGGCGTGTCGAGAAGGATATTTCTCGACGTGAATAAGATTAAGAGTTATTAATGTCTTAATATTAATAAAATAACTCAAATCTAATTAAATCTATTTAATATGTTTGCAAGAGAAATCATTCCTACTTTTTCTTTTTTGGATTTAATTAGATTGTATTCTTCTTTAAATTTGAATAGTAAATAAATAATCAAATCATTACAATATCTTGAAAACTTAAATTTCATTCTAAAATTAAATTAAATCTTAACTTTCTAAAATTCATAAAATATTTTTATTATTATAAAATCAAATTATATTCATTTTAAAATAATTCAATAACTATTAATTGTTGTTTTTAGAATAAAGAGTAAAATTTAGATATAAAAGCAATCTTTCCATTTTAATTTTCTCTTTTTGCATGCAAATCATTTACATTCTAAAAATAAACTAAATTTTAATTTAAAAAACTTATAAAAACAATTCAGAATAGAATGTTGTCCGATTGATTCATTTTAATTTGCACAGTCATCAATGTTTTCTTGCTTGTGGATATGGGTTTATTTTCTTCCCCATTGCTTAGCAGTCATCATTTAGATGATACTCTCATACCCCATTGTTTTTCTCCATCTAATGTTTTCCTCCAATCACTGTCAAGAATGTCCCCAATTGGATATCCTCTGATGATTAATTCTTTAGTCATGTCAATATCTCCCACAGAAGCAATCGTTCTCAACAAATTGATTTCTTTCTTCGCGTTCTTTTTTTAGAAGAACTTTGTGAAGTGGATCGTTGTTTCTTAGATTTTGGTCAGCAGTGCCTAAACCTATTGCAGAGGCCCACAAGAGGAGCGCTTGCTCTTCTTTGGATTCACATCGTATAAAAAGGGCATCGGTCAATTCCTCTCTGTCTCATAATAATAAAAATGAAATCATTATAAAATTGATTATGATATAAAAAATAAGTATTTTAGAGTGAATAAGATATCAAATCGATTTTAAACCATTTTTAAATCTACTTTAAATTTGCTTGAAAAAATGTCTACATACAATGAATGTAGTTATGCTAGTTGCATGTCATTTGAATGTCAAATTCATACTAAAGAGTTTTTCCTTACATTGAATTTTGCTTTTTGATGGATGCCATTGTAATACGTCTCTCGATGTAACAATGCTTATTATGAAATAGTTGATTGGATAAATAACTTTGTTTCTAAGATGTGGCTCTATCTTGATAAGGGAATTCATAATATAATAAAAGATACAACAAAACCCATCATTAACCAATACATTGGGCAATATAGTATATAATCTATTAAATTTAAAGCTCTTCCATTGGGGAGTTTGCCACTTATGCTACAAGGAATTAAAGTATTTGACACTTGAGAGGGTGAGTTGATAATTGAACCTGCCTTAAGATGGGTTGGAAACTCAAATGTGATTGCTGCAATAAAAGCATTTGGTATAGTGACAATTGCATATATGGTGGACTTGTAGGTTTTTACTATTCCAAGGGTAACAATGAAGCCTCTTGTGGCAACGTTCCCACACTTTGTTAAGATATCAATAACCCTCACAAGAAAATTCCATAATGATAAATTATTGTAGAATTGACTTACAATCCATTCAAGAAGGATGAAAATATATTTAACATGTGTGATAATGGAAATATAATTGATAGAACTCCTAAGGGCACACCGAAAGGTGGAGGTTTGTTAATTTTCATTGTCCATGCAACTAAGGGTCTTTAGTGGAAAACATCATTATAATCTTTATGCATAACTTTTTTTTTTTTTTTGGATGTAGAATCAAGGGAGAAGGAAAATTTATTTAGAAATTATCATTTATGACACTAGCTCATAAAGTGTTTGAAAAAAATAAGTTCCATAAATCAACACCTACAACAAATGTAGGTGATTGTTTGACAAGATGTTATGACAATCATTCGATCATCAAATTTATGCAAATGCTTAATACTTTATTAAGTTATTGTTTTTAATGTTTAAAATTTTATTTTAATGAGTTAAATAAATTTATGCTTATTCTAGGGTCTTGACAATATTATTTAAAATATTTTGTGAAGTCCTAAACAAGGGTAGTTAAAAGTAGTTACAAGTTAGTCTAGAAAAGGAGGAACTATATATATAAATTATTTCTATTATACAGAAGTTCTCCTTTGGTTACACATTTTTTCCTCTCAACACAACTATGATAAAAAAATTGTAAGGAGACTTTGTGCTTTGAATTTTGAAGATCTTTTCAAAACTTTGTGTCAACTATTCACCATTGATTGTAGGTTCTTTGTATGTTTAACTTGTAATTGTTTCTTTGTATTTTTCTTACATGTTTGGTTGCATAGGAAATGGAATAGATAATTTGTGCTCTAAATTTAGGGAGTGAGAAGAATATTTCAAAACTTTATGTCATTAACATTCTTTGTTTATTGCATTTTATTCATATGTTTAATATGTAATTGATTCCTTAAATTTTTCTTGTTTGTTGAGAGAGTAAACTATTAAGCATTATTTCTCTTACCAATGTTGTATGCACAAGTAAGAGGAATTTGCCTCTTGTGATTGTTGCACATTGTTTTTTCTTTTCCCCATGTTCTTCCCATATTTTGTTTGGGGAATCTTACATAGTGTCTTATGCAAGCCTATTTAGTATTTGTCTATGTTTTTTTTCTTTTTCCTATTTTTTTTGTTCCTTATGTACTTTTAGGTTAAAATTATGTAAAAATATAAAAACCTCCATCTTATGAGTGAGACATCCCTCTTAAATGTAGAGTAAAATACTATTATAAATATTTGTTTATATCCATTGGACGAGTCACGTTAATTTTAGCAAAACATTGTATAAAAAATGTTTACTAATAGATTTTTGGCTACTCTACAAGGGAATGAAGAGATAGTACATTTTGTTTCTCAAACACTTGAAGATTCCTCCCCTATAATAGATGTGGGAAAATCTCTACAAGTAGAACTTAATTAGAATGATTGATATTGTGAAGAATCCACATCAGAGTGAGATACATATTGCCTTTATTATTTAGATTTACAACATGACACTAATTCCACCTATGCCATGGGGAATTCACTTTGGTCCTCTCAATTTGAATCAATATATAGCCTTGCCTTTTGACTCAAGGAAGCACTTCCCAAATTTTACTAGAGAAATTTCACAAGATGCAAAAAATCATCTTTGGCCATTCATAATAGCTTATGGAATTTTACTTGTCAATGAAGAAAATGTATTTGTATGGTTGTTTATTGAAATCCTCATAAGAATTGTTGTTGAATGGTTTTATCACTTGGAATATGGATGCATTATAAATTGGGACAACCTAAAGAATACATTTCTCAAAATATTTAAATGAAATTGATGTATGCGAATTATTATCTAAAATTTTTAAAATTTGAAAGATAGGAAAGGCAATAAGGGAGTTCATGGAATGGTTCAACAATTATTTGAAGAAAATTCCTCACATCAATCAACCAAGTAAAGCCAATTAATTTTGTATCTTCATTGCTGCATTACACCTTGAAATCTAATTCCTTTTGAAGAAGAACAAAGTATCTTATCTTGAACTTGGAGAAAGAAAAGTGACTAAGATGAAGGATGATTTTATTTTATTTGGGTTAGTGAAAGAACATTAGGTTGAAAGATGTACTATGAATCTTTATGCAATGAGCTAGTTAATAGATCTATGATAGATAGTCGAAGTTGTTAGCTCAAAAGCCTAGATTATGTACAATAAAGTTATAATATTTAAAAGATTAAATTAATACCCTCTTTGAATGATTGTTTCCATTACAGTTTTGAATAAAGAGGAATTATTTGAAGAATGACTTGGTTGATTCATTGACTAAACCTTATAGAAGAAAAAAAGTTTAACTATGCAATTTTTGATGCAAGGAGAATGATGAAAAATAAATATGTTCTAAGTGCTAGAAGAAAATTAAACTTCTTTATTACATTCCTTTTAAAAAATGATAGCCTTTGGACAATATTTTAGTGGCATAACCTACAAAGAGTAAAGTAAGGATAATTCTTCACTTATATTCTCTTCTCTTCTTGAAATGTAACTCTTTTCTTTTGAAACCATTAAAAATCATTGTATGGGTAACATGGTTGAAAGACAAATTGAAGACCAATTTGAAGATAAAGAGCATGAATATGGATAAAAAAATATTCTTCTTCTAGCACGCATGAAACCCAAATATGAATTATTCTAGGTTCTTAAAGAGGATGGAGAAAGAAAAATTCTAGAAAGAAATGTTTGAAATAATCCTATTCTCGAGTTCTTTTGTTTTAAAAACATCATTATGCAGACTCTAGTAGATTGGTTGACACACCTCTCATCTTCTACTTATGATTCACTAAATGAAACATATAGTAAAGAAGAGAAACATGGGCATACTTTTTATAGTTATTCCAACTCTAAGGTGGTCAAAGAGAATGAAAATTTAGATATACACATGATTGAACAAGAAATGAAAACGAACATTGGATACCATATATACATCAAAGAAAAATTAAAGAGTTTACCTTTGCTTTTCCTTCCTATTATGACATAGGAGATGAGGATAAAGTTGTCTTGTGGGTAGAATATGAGTCAAAATTACATGCAATCATAATGGACAAACAAATAAAG
>VDFB02369613.1:0-10240 GCA_007258455.2 Sequoia sempervirens | reverse complement strand
ATATCATAATCTGATATCCACTTGATGGCATTATGGTATAAAATAGTGCCAAACACTATTCATGGGTTTGGGCTTTGTTTTAAAATAGTATCTTGATACGTGTTTGATTCCTCATAAATAGCATGAACATGTCCCAATGTGGTATCCTAGGTATTGTTTGAAGTTGATTCCTTTGTCGAATCTTTTGTTTTTCCATGATCAAGCATAGGGTTTGTGTAAATTTTCAGATTTTCATTCCAAGATTTGTGATCTATCTCAATGTCTCTTTGTTCAATAAGATCTTCTATCAAATGTTTGAGCCTAAAACATTTTTTGTACTATGACCTTTGTACCAGTGAAATTCACAAAAGTGATCTTCTCTATAGCTACGAGGTTTGATTTGTGGCTCTTGATAGTTTGAGAAATCTAGGAGTGTGATAAGGTTAGACCGTATCAACCTCTTCAACATGTCTTCCATAGGTTCCCCTAAGGGAGTGAATTGTCGCTTAGGAGCATCGTTTGTTATTTGTTGTCCACGTTGAGTGTTTGCAGCATGGATTGTTTGATTGTTTGACGGTGACATGTATGGTTGTTTTGTATTCATGGTTTGGGTTTTTTCTTGTCTTGGAGCAGTTAAGACCACCTTTGCATCAACAACATCATCACTAGTAACATTCTTGTTCTTGGCCCAATAGTGGGGCTTGTCATTAAAACTAGTGGATGGGCGGTTGTCTCTATATACTTGTGTGTTTCCTTGTGAGATTAGAGCTCTCTCAATGTTAAGGGATCTAGGGACAAGCTCTTCATAAGATGTGATGCATTGCATTTTCAAGTAGAAGGATAGATTTGGATCTAGATTTTCTATTATAATGCCCACTTGTTGTTCGTCGGGAAGTGACCACTTGCTTTTACTAGCTCTTTGTATCCACCGTTGCAAGAAATTGGAAAAAGATTCTCCCTTGTTCTAAGAGTGTACAACTCTTCTAGGCTTACGTTCATGTCAAGATTAAAGGAGAAGTGATCAATGAATTTATCAGTGATTTCTTGGAATTTTTTAATACCTGGAGGCAATTGAGAAAACCAGTCCATGGTTGAGCCTATTCAACTTCACAGGAAGAGGCGCATTAAGTAAGAATCATTATAGGCCACCTCCATGCACATGACATTGAATTCTTTGATGTGGTCTACAGGATTTCCCCTCCCTTTGTATTTATCAAATTTGGGGATTTCAAAGTCTGGAGGGAATGGTACCATTGCAATGTTTCGATCGAATGGATAAGGAAATAAGTTCTGTGTATGGGGCTTCTTTGTCTTTCCCATCTGAAGGTCCTGCATTTCTTGAGATAGTGCCTTAAATTGTGATGCTAGATTGTCTTGCAGGTTTGGTGGAGGAACATATCTTATGTATTGTGAGATGACATATGAGTTGTATGTGGGATTTTAATATGATGAAGTGTTGTATGGTGTGTATGGTGGTGTAGGATATTGTGAAGGTGATTGTGGTGGAAGTGTATATGTTCCTAACATGTTTGGATTGATGATTTTCTGTTGAGGGTTATAGTAGGAACCTTGTTGTTGTGTGATCAATTACTATTGTTGGGCATATTGTTGAGCTTGTTGGGCCGCTAGGGCTGCTTTTTGTTGTTGTTGTTGTGCTACTAAGGTTGCTTGCTAGACTTTCTATTGTTGTTGTGCTGCTAATGCGGCTTGCTATTGTTGTTGTGCTACTAAGGCTGCTTGTTGTTGTTGTTGGATGGCTTGTTGATAGGCCTATTGTTGTTGTGCTGCTAGGGCTGCTTGATGTTGTTGTGCTACTAAGGTTGCTTGATGTTGTTGATTTATTATGCTAAGGCTACTTATTGGATTTGTATTGTTAAAGACTGACTTGTTGATAAATCTACATTGCTTGTTGCTTCAATACTAAAGGGCGCTTACATTGGGATCTTTTGATTATTTAGGACATGTCGCAATGGAACTTTTTTGAGTGTGTTAATGTTTGGTGGGTGAAGATTGCGGTAGAATTGAGGGTTCCATACGTTTGCTTATTTTCTTACCAAGATAATTAGGTTAGAGGATGGAGTATAGGGACAGAGTCCATTTAGATTGCATGGGTAGAGGAGGGGCTGTTCAGGAAAGATGAAGTGGTTACCATTAGTTGGCATTGATGTGAAGTATGGCACACTAGGACCTTGAGTCCATTGATTAAAAGGTTCCCTTGATGACATATTTGAGAGTGTTCTTAAGGTATTACCTTGGTTGATGGGGATTCCATAATAGGGTGTTGTTTGATTTGGATGAAGTGTGGTACGTTGATGTGGATGGTGCGTTGACTTGGTAGCAGTAACCACTTATTTGATATGTCGATGATGGGTTGTTGGAAACACTTGTCAAGGGGTTAGATTGTGTGAGTGTTACCTTTCCCTTATTTGTCCCACTTAGAGGCGCATAGTTCCACATTCCTTGTATTATTATCCTTCTGACATGCCAGGGCTGCTGGTGGTGGATTAAAGTGTACGTTTGTGCTCGAAGTCTTTAGGGATTTTTGACATCATGGAATGTAAGTGGTTTTCTGAAAGGATTTGTGCTCGACTTGTGTCTTGGGAAGGAGTTGAGTGGTAGATGTCTGAATACCCCAAGGTTATGGCTGTTCCTAGACATACAGAAGTGGGACTGAGGGAGTTAGTTCCCTAGCCTAGTTGCAAGACTAGATGTTAAGGGTTGAATTGGTACAAGGGATGGAGTTGGTTGAATCATAGATGAATTCAAGCCTTGTGTCAATGATTATGCAACAAAAGATGGGGAAATTGGAGTCATGTTTTCTATAGCTTGGTGTTACATGATTTCTTCTCTAGTAAGCTCAAATGGATTATTCATGACATCTTCAATCTCATATGGTCCTAAAGGAGATGATGGTTGTTGTGACGAGGTAACATGACTTCTAGGATCAAATTCTAAAGGATTTGGATCACTTGAGGTAAATTTAACTTTGGTTTTCTCCATGATTCTCTTGTGTTGTGATCTTGTCTTTACCATAAATTTTGTGTCACCTATGGGAGAGTTGTGTTGAGTTTTTTAATGTTTGAACTCTCTAGTAGACTCAAATCTAGGTAAAAGGGATGATCTAAGTTTTTTTGGAGCAATGATGATAATGGGGGATGAAAAGGTGAGTGATGTGGGAAGTGATCTTTGCAAACATTTTGGGACAACACTTTTTACTTAAATTTGATTGTTTGATGTTTGGATAAAGGATGTGTATGAACTTTGAAATATTTAGGGTAGACTTATGATCTTCAAGATAAACTAGTTCAAATATGATAACCAACTTAACTAAGTGCATGTAAAAGGATTCATTTCACATACAAAGTAGCTAAGTTAGCAGTTGGTTTGATTGATGTTTAAGTCCCAAAGTGATGGTGTACTCAAAATTTTGAAAAATTGGATGAAGTGAAGGATGAAATTTGATGAAGGGGTGAGTGAGATGTTTGACCCATTGTTGACCTAGAGTGAACCTTTGTTTTCCAAGACCATGGTAGTGAGAAAAATGTTATACCTCGAAAGTGATGAAACCCTGAGAACTTAATGATTTTGGTAAAATAGGACCAATGATTTTGTATAATGGAACTCAATGATTTTTCCAATGTTTTTCTTCTCTCAATTTGCTTGTTTTGGGTGAGTCAATTATTTGAACATACATCAATGTGGTGTGTTCATTTGATTTAATCTTGGATTAATGAATTTATTTTTACCACATACACTTGTCTTGGTTATGTTTTCAAACTAAATGTTTATGTCAAAAACATCATAACTTTCACAATGTCCATTTCATGAAAATCATGAGATTAAATCCATAATTGCCTATGTTGTCTTTGGAAAATATGGATTTGAGATTAATTCAAGATATTTAGAAATATCTAAGGATAGAATCCTAAGGACAAACAGCAATATCAATGCTTTTTTCAAGAGGTGCCCATATTTAGGCCAAAGTGTTTGAAATTTTGGGAAAGATAGTGAATGTTTGTTTTTGTATCATTTTGAAACCAAGAAAAGTATTAAACTAACTCACAATCATTTACAATCCTAGGATAGAAATGGCCATATTTGTTGAGTCCCCACTCAAATTTCTTGAAACACTAGATAATGCAAATAGTTAGAGATTTGGAAACACTGGCTCCCTTCCACGACACACACTTCTTGGGACCACCAAATCTCAAAATCCTTGAAATCTAGAGATTAAAAGGATTTTTTTGTTTCTACAATTGAATAGTACAAATGTGGGGTAGCTTCAGAATGACCGTTCTTGCACCAAAAAATATTTTAGGATTTTGGCTTGCTAAACAAATGGGCTATAGTAAGGGTAATCAGGGACATGGCACCTTGCGAGCGTCCAAAAAGCCCCTAAAGGCTTTGATCAATCCTACTAGGGGCTCTTATACTTTTTACAGTAGTACCTCATTTTGAAAGACATTGTACAGCTAAGGCCTACATACCATGAGGACTTGACAGTTTCATCTTATCCATTTATATACCAGCCCGAGTGAAAAACTAGTTGGAGTCACCTTCGAATTGTTCTTAGGCAAGCCCCTCTAAAGGTAACAAAAGTGAGGGAGTACACTTGTAGTTCGACCACTCAGTTTGCATAAAGCACAAGGAGGGAACACACAATATCTCTTTCTCACACTAGCATGATTGTTCAATTTTAAACCCAATTGAAAGATGTAGGAAATTTTTTAGACAACCAATGTCACTAGAATACTTTTGATTCTCAAGATCGCCATGAAGAGTGAGAGAAGTGCATACACATTCAAATGACACAAATTGCAAATAAAATTACAAAACAAATTAAGCACAAGTTTATTTTAATCCTCAAAGAAATGATGAGTTCTTTTTAAGCACCAATTGAAAAATGAAGTTTCCTTGTTCAATTTTAAGCCCAATGTAAAATGATGATGTGAGGGTTCATTTTTAACCAACTTTGAAAATGAATTTTAAGCCCAATTGAAAGCTAGTTGGTCTTAAGATTGTAAGTTTTAAAACCCAAGAGAAATTTAGTGGTCCTAAAATATAAACCAAAGTAGCATAAAATGGGTTATAATTTCCCCACAAGTGTCAAAAAACTGTTACAATAACTTCAACTAATAAAAACTGAAAATTAAATTTTTCAATTTTTTTGGTTTTTTCTATGTTGTAGTAAATCGCATTTTCGGAGGCCTTCAGAGTAGAATTTGGGGTTGAAACTTGCATCGGTCATTAAAAAGTGACTAGCGAAGGCACTTGATTTTTTAGGAACTAAATTAGTCCTCTTGGAGAGCTTTTTGACAATGCAAACAAATTTGAATTTCGACCACCGAGTAGAAATTTATGACCCCAACAAGTTGGGGTAAAAATTTTCCTAGTTTTTCTCCAAATCTACAAAACCAGTTAGTCAAAAAAGAAAAAATGAGAAGTCAATGACATGTTAGCATTCAGATAAAGTCAAAAAATTAAAGCACATGCTGAAAAGAAACATTCATTAAACTTCTTACCAAAGTTGGGTGTCGCTACACACGATAGTGTCACAATTTGAACTGTGGGCGTTGCTCTGGTGAAAATGGGTGTTGCTTTGCAGCAAAAATAGGGAGCACAATAGCATCAGTATTTGGTCGGGCATCGTTGCACACAGTAGTGTCATGATTTGAAATATGGAGGTGTCATTCTGGTGAAGTTGGGCATCGTCGTTTGAACTTTTCAATACCTCTAGATTAAATAATTGTCGCCGGATTTAAATCAACATCAGTAGATTAATTCAACGTCAGTGTTTCAAATTGATAGGGCATCGCTGTATGGAAACGCTATTGAAATAGTGTCATTGTTTGTAATTTGGGCATCGTTGTAACCTGCAAAACAACATAAAATGAAATTTGAGCTAAAAAATGGTTAGATTATCGGTTTTCTCTCCTTCTAGCGCCAAAATGTGAGACGTGGGAAATGTCGGTGAGGGTTAATTATGCTTGACTCATGTGAATCAAAGCATAACTTCACCAAACATACTTGCATCTACAAACAAGATCATTCAAAATAGAAATCTAAACTAAGCATTTAATTGAAAATGAAAGCTACAAACTCCACAAAATAGTTAAACTCCTAACCTAGCCCATCTAAAACTTATCTTGTTTTGGAATTGGTGTCATGTTGATGTGAAACGATGACCCTTGCCCAATCTAGTGATTAGTGAGCCTACTTCAGTTGATTCTATGAAAGAGAATCGATGAAACCATTGTGATTGATGTATGGAAACCTAGATTATGCTAAAATATGAACATGATGCAAGCTAAGTTACCATGATTTTATGCTACAAATGATCTAATTATGCTATTTCTAAGCTAATCTAAGCTAAAATTATGCTAAAAGATGAAAACCATAATTCATATACAAACTAAGATGGATGCATGGAAGCCATTAATGGATGCTCTAAGCTATTATGCAATGAAAATGAACTAAAATAAGCTAACAAGTGAGTAAAATGAGAGTATGGATGCAAGTGAATTCAACAAAATAAGTTTTCAATTGAAAGATGGATCCATTTGTCTCCAAATAGTGATCTATATATAGGAGAGAAAATGAGGAATGAATGGTTGAGATCAAAAAGCTTAATCAACGGTTCAAGATGAAAGGGGTGAGAGGCATGGATCATGGATTCTCATCAACGGATGAGAATGCATGATGAAAGTTAATCAAGGACTCACACTTGCCTCAAACAAACACACTTTTGACTTGCTCACACAGGTCAAAGGTAACTTGCTCAAAAGGTTGAAGGTTTAGCTTGTTCAAGCAGTTTGATTTGAGGAGAGAATATTCTTTAGAATATATTCCTTGGATGAGGAAGAACAGTAAAATTAAAACAAAGTTTTAATTAAGTAAAAAAAGGATAAGGAATATTTCAAGGGAATTTCATTCCCTTGCCCAGAGGAGTACTATATTACAACTGCTTCATTAAAACAAGATCCACCACGCAATTAGGGATTAGAACATAAGACATTTATTAAACTAGACAGTATCTAATAAATAGGGTAATGATATTTAATTCAAACAACTCTAGGGGTTATTTAACAAATGATTAGGAATTCAAATTAAATATTTGATTTCCATTTATGAATTTAATTAGACGAAGTGTTATGCTTAAAAGAGATGTGAATTCAACCTGATTTAATTAATTTAGCCAATAGATGGGTGTGATGTAACACTAGGTAGGCCAATCAAACTCAATTGGTTTCCAAAAGAGACACTAAAGAGGAAATGATGTTATAAATCCATTTACAGTATTGATATCGACAGGGCATTTTTCAATGTCTGCCACCACATTATTACTTAAGATCCCAATATCATGAATCACTGCAATTCAGAATATATTTCGATACCAATCATGGATCATCATCCTTATATATATATATGCTTATCTTTGATCTTTGATCATTAACACATAAGACTTTGAACTATCTGCACATATGACTATTATGATTCAGGACATTACTCATATATATGATCTGCTTCATACCATACGCAACTCACATATATATCTTCACCACTTCAGATTCTCACAGATTCCATTGCCTACATTTAATCATTGTTTTGTCAGCATTTTGTTGTTTGGATAATTGGCAATCTTTGCATTTGTCATATATATATAAGAATGCAAACATATCTTGTCTTGTGGCTCTTTCTATCTTTGCATTGTGTCTTTACACTTGATGAATATCATTTGCAATTTTGGGGATTGGGTATTTTGTAGGTGGTATCTAGTTTTGTTTTGGTATTGGTTTGATGATTTTTATATTGTTTTAATTGTTTGTGTTTTGAAAATGTGTTTTGTTTCGTTGGGTTATTGCCTTTTCTTTTATTATTTTTCAATTTCTTATTATTCAAATCTATATATGTTTGAATTAAAATATATATATTTGAATACAAATATATAATTCTTTGAATGTTCCTATATTTTTGTGTTGTGTTTATTTATTTGTAATTTGGTTAATTGCATTCCTTTATGCCATTGTATTCATTTATATTAATCATATTCTTTCTTTCCTATGTGGGTGCATTTTTCTAGTATTTTGTGCTTGCCTTTTTTAGGTTTTCTTGTGTTTCTTCATCC
This sequence comes from Sequoia sempervirens, assembly GCA_007258455.2. Classification (NCBI taxonomy): domain Eukaryota; kingdom Viridiplantae; phylum Streptophyta; class Pinopsida; order Cupressales; family Cupressaceae; genus Sequoia; species Sequoia sempervirens. Next base: position 2,136 of record VDFB02369613.1, on the reverse strand, counting down.
TTTTAGCTTATTTTTTCCTTTTGTTTCCTTTTGTTCTTTTTCTCAATTGACTAGTCCTTCTAAGTCCCCGTGCCCCCTTCTCTCCCCTCCCCCTTGTGCTCTTTTTAAGTAGCTCTTGGTCTACAACTTTTCATTTTCTCCTTTAGCTCTACTCTCATCCTGATGATGGATCACGAAGTGTGATATGAAATGTTGATGCAAAAATTCTCACACAATCAAAGCCAAAAATAATTGCAAAGAACATTATGGATTGTGGAAACTTGATATCATTGTATTCTTATTTGCAGGTCTTGGAACCAATTCCCAAGTTTGATTCATTTCAATCTAATTTAGCTATTTTCCATAGCTTGAATCCATCATCCATCTTTGTTGGCATCAACAAATTTTTTTGGCTCTATTCTTAACAATAGAGAAAAAATCACCTATTCATTTTATTTTGTAAAGCTTCTTCTTGTTAGGATTCTTTCATTCTTATCTCCAATGATCTAATCTTCTAAATGATTCCTTTGAACATACTTGGCAGGAGTCTTGGGGACTTTCTCCTAAGCTTTCTCTTTTTCGGCAACTTCTTCTTCTTCCTTTGTGTAGGTAGATTCATTAATCCAACAATCTTCTTGCTCATGTGTGCCTTGATGAAATTATTCATCCACTCTGACATTTGCACTTTCAACCACATTCCTCAATATTTTCCTATAGAACTTGTATACTTTTCTTCTAGTTGAATATCTCAAAAATATTCCTTCAGATGATCTTGAATTAAAATTTCCCAATCCTTCTTCATCTCTCCTAATGAAGCATTTACTTCCAAAAATTCTAAAATATTTAACAGTAGCCAGTCTCCCATACCAAAGCTCATAGGGATTTTTGGTGTTATCCACCCTTATCTAACCTCTATTAAGGATGTAGATAGTAGTATGAACCACTTCTTTCTAATGCATATCAATTTGCTTAGCTTCATTCAACATTGTTCTTGTCATTTCTTGAACAATCCTATTATTTCTTTCTACTACTCCATTTTGCTGAGGAGTTCTAGCAATAGAATAATGTCTTTTTATCCCATGCTCTTCACAAAATTCTTCAAATTCACTTGATGTAAACTCACCACCTCTATTAAGGATATAAATAGTAGTATGAACCGCTTCTTTCTAATACACATTAGGTTGCTTAACTTCATTCAACATTGTTCTTTCCATTTCTTGAACAATCCTATTCTTTCTTTCTACTACTCCATTTTGCTGAGGAGCTCTAGCATCAAAATAATGTCTTTTTATCCCATGCTCTTTATAGAATTCTTCAAATTTAATTGATGTAAATTCACCACCTCTATTTGATCATAGACAATTGATTCTAGCATTTCATTCTCAACCATTGACTTAAAAATATCAAATATGTTGAAATATTTTTATTTTTCTTTTAAGAATGTAACCCATGTCATTCTAGAGAGATCATTAATAAGTAACATGAAATACCTTTCACCTTGAAGAATTTTTGTTCTAGTTGGTCCACACAAATCAATATGAATTAGCTCCAAAGATCTAGTAGTAGAATACTCTTTGGTTTTGAATCTTATTCTTGTTTTCTTTATAATCTGACATTCTTTGCACATGGTGCTTGTAGGCTTGAAAATCCATGGCATGTCTCTTACTGCATACACATAGAGCTAATCTTCACAAGGTTATCAAATTTGATGTGTCTCAACCTCTTATGCCACAACCAACATTCATTTATATATCCTAGAAGACCATTTTTCTTCCATTCACACCTTTGAGATTGTATAAGTTTCCTTCAGTCCTTGAGCCTTCTACCACCAATCTTCCAAACTTTGCTATCCTAATTTCACATCCATGCTCATTGAATAAAAGACTATATCCTTTGCTACTTGAGATCTTCAACATATAAAACATCTTCAATCTTAGATTTTCCATCAATACTCATAGTTCCTTTACCATAGATCTTTGCTAATGAATTATCTCCAAACTTTAATGAACTAACATTGCACTTAACCAGCTTGATGAACTTGTTTTTCTCACCAGTCATGTGACTTGAACATCCATTGTCAATTATCTAGAGAGTTGATTGTCTCTGAGCATGATATTTTGTTTGCACAACCATTGAATTTTCTTTGTTTGTTTCCTT
>VDFB02369609.1:0-61163 GCA_007258455.2 Sequoia sempervirens | reverse complement strand
TAAATCTGGAGATGGTGAAAGTATTAATACATATGTTAACATTAATCGATGGAAAATAACTAGTAATCATTTAAAATGTTTTCAATTCCTAGTTTCTATGTTACTTTGGTAGAAATCATTCGCACTAGCATTTGAATTTTACATCCATTGATATAGGTGAATTCTGTTTAACCTTCTATGGTTCCATTAGCAACCTATCACAGCTGTCGCACTTGAACATGGTGTATAGATTTAAATAACCTCCATGTTAATGTTGATGTCCGACGCATATGTAGCACTTGAAAGAAGGATGTTATGTTTTTTATGTGCTTATTTAATTTATTGATGATTAGAGTTTCCTAATCGAAAATGGCTACAGTTCCAACTTTCCTGTAGCCAAACATTCTAGCTGACTTTATTTTATATCTTGTTCATTCATAAGGATAGTGGGCGCCAATCTTTTAACTGCGGAAGCTATTCCTCATAATCTGTAACATCCCATCACTTTTCCTTTTAGAGCTCGACTTTCCTTGGAATGACATAGGATCTCACAATAAGTAGGTCTTAAACAAGATTTTAATTTCTATTTATGAGTGTGTCTTTTCTTCTCCCTTTGTCATTGCTTTCCCAGTATACTTGTTCTGGTATTCTAAAGGATCATAACACTTTTCCATATATTCAATCTTGTTTGATTTACTTGGGATTTATGTTTATTTTTTATCAGCCTTGCATGCCACTGATTGAAGATCAATCATTTCTATTGATCTTAGGTATTTTTGTAGCTTAAACTCATTGGTAGGATATCAAAGATAGGATGTTCCCTTTCGTTGCCATCAATGGATAGTTGTTATTTCTAGTTTAGACTAGTTCTCATTCAATGCACCGGCCAAAACTGATAGTTTTGAGCTTTAATTCTACCAGCTGAATGTAATTTAGGATTGTGAGTGTTACATTTTATATATATATACCTTTTCCATGCGTACTTTCCTTCAGTTAAATGCGTAAGAAGATTTCATCATTTATCTATTATGTACAGTGGTAGTCATATCGAACTTAGTGGAGGAAACTCAGAAATAGTCAACTAGAAAATTGAATATAAGGGTTGGTCTGAGATATTGGTATTTGATTAAGCCACCGCCTGTCATGGGATAGTAAACACATATATCACTAAGAGTATTCTTCAATTAGCCAAACTTCTATTTTTTACGCCCTTCTTAATTATCATTGCTTGTTAAATTTATAGTTTGAGTGTAAAGAAATGAATTATACAATGGAGTTAAGAGATTATGTTATTTGGAACTTTGTGTATAATTCATTCCATTATTATCTTATACGTTGATATTCTTTATTTTCCATTTTATGGAATTTATAACCGATTAAGTCGATAGAAGGCCTTGTTTTGCATTGCATAATGATATCTCTTAATTTAATGTTTTCAGTGTTGTCTTCTTGCCAATAATCTAATTGTCAGATCTATGGGTTGCCTTGAAATCGTCATATACTTCATCGTTTATCTTGTCTTGAGAGTTTTTTTTTTTAATTTCCTAAACATTAGCATGCTAATTCTGTATCTCTTTTGCATGGCGTTATGATTTCCTGTTCGTGTGCGGTAGCAACATTGAGTTTGTATAATTTATTAAAATGAATCATGAATAAGCCTTAAGTTTATAAATTCTAGTGTAGATGTGTATTTTTTTATCTTAGATAACTGAACATTTGCATGTAGTGCGAATATATATGTTTTATTTTGGATTTATTGTGCAAATTGAAGTGGTTGTTAGTAATATAAATGCATATATAATTTATAGATTGTGTAATTTTGGCTATATATGGATGTCTTCTATTTTAAGACAACATTTAGCTAAATCAAAATGAATATATCGATATGTGTATTCTTTAAATTATTTAGTTTATTGAAATATATAGCTATGAAAATAGAACATGATAAAGACTATATTGAAAGAAAACGATTCTTTTGGGTGTGAATATATATATTTACATCGAAACAATAGTGGTTTGTGTTATATTTAATCAAGGATTATCTTAGTTGTATTTTGTTATATAAGACTTTTGGTTATGACCATGGGATCGTCTTTTATTATTTTTATCTTTATTTTTGAAGATTGAATGATTATATTTGGTGGACTATGTACATGCTATAATTTAAGAATGTACACATAGTTTAAAATTATGTGAATTGTAAGTTGTTAAGTTTCCTGAGACTAGGGATCACTTGGAATGATTTGTAAATTTTATGTGTGACATGGTATTCATTTGATATCATTATTTTTGAAACTAGTCTTGCTCATTGCATATCATACCTATGTGGTATTTTGGAATTAAGCCTTGCACGATTTTTTTTTTTTTTACCTTTGAGATGTTTGAATTGTTCTATGATTGGACTATATATGAGATATGTTTTACTATGGTGTTGTTTTATACGCATGTTGGCATTCCTTGGTATTTTTGATATTGTGTCATGTTTCTAGGAAGGGTGGTTTACGATAGGGGCCAAAACCCTAAGTGGTTGCCAGGGTAACCTATCGTGGGTTTCTTGTAATTCAGTGAAAACTTTAATAAATAAACTTGGGAATTCATTAAATAATAATGATAAACGGAATGCCTCACCTAGTGCCTTAATGCTCGTTCAGATTAAGGGTAGATTGAGAAGGCCTAGAATGGCTTAGTCGTCTACCTTATCTTCTTGAAAGGTAACTCGACTCCACATGAGTATGTCTTGAGGGAAAATATCTTAGATATTTAATGTTTATAATTGATTGAGAAATATTTGGAATGCATGATTACAATCAGTTAAGTTGTGAATTGAGGTAATTAATTGGATTGATAAGCTTTGAGGGGTTGCAATTTCTTGCACGACAATATTTTGGAAGAATTTTCATGGCAACAACATTTAGGAATTTTTTTTTGGCACGACAGTGGTTCTAAAACAAGTTTTTATCTCAAATTTTGAATTGCAAGTATATTATTGGGATTTTTGGCTGTGGATTGAATCTGAAGATTGTAATATTCAAGTTGGTTGAAAATCTAGGTTTTCTTCTTTATTTTGTGTATATTTAAACAGAGTCTTTTGAATGTCATTATGGTATTGAATTTGCTTGTTGATTTACCTGCACAGACATCAGAAAACAAAATTTTCTTTGATTAGTTTTAAAGATTCGAGGAAAATAATATTAAAATTGAATAAAAATCTTTTTAGGAATAGGGACATCCATCTCCATTATCAAAGCCCCTACAACCAATCTAATTACAGTCTCTATTTTCTATTGTCATGTAAATTGCTTAATGGATTCTTTTAACATTGGTTTCCATCCATCTCCTTTGTAGGGGCATTCTTGCCGCTTCCTTACTCATTTTCCATATAAGACCTGCGTACTTAACTCTGTCTTGTGTTGCCGCATCATTAAACTTTACTCCTTGTAGTCTCTACCTATCATTAGATAAGCTGCGTTACTAAATTTGATTGTTGATTTTGGGTTTTAATAAGAAATTACAGATTAGGGTGAATCTTTATGGTAGCCAATCACTTGATTGGCCTTAGACAAGTTTTGTATGCCACCTATTTGCTTTAGATGTATGATATTCTGTCAACTATCGTTGTCCCTGATTTATTGATTTCCCTGTAGTTCTTTACAGTGGTGATACTGAAAGTCTTGCAACTCATTATTTGTGAAGTCGACATTAATCTTTGTAGTCGCTTATGTTTACCAAGGGTGGAATCGCATAATAGTCGCCTAATTTTCTTTCATTGGCCGTAACTATGGGTGATATTTATCCTCCTATAGGCGAGCACTAAATCTGGAGATGGTGAAAGTATTAATACATATGTTATTAATCGATGGAAAATAACTAATAATCATTTAGAATGTTTTCAATTCCTAGTTTCTGTGTTACTTTGGTAGAAATCATTCGCACTAGCATTTGAATTTTATATCCATTGATATAGGAGAATTCTGTTTAACCTTCTATGGTTCCATTAGCAACCTATCATAGCTATCGCACTTGAACATGGCGTATAGATTTAAATAACCTCACTATTAATGTTGATTCTGATGCAAATGTAGCACTTGAAAATAGGATGTTATGTTTTTAGTGTGCTTATTTAATTTATTGATGCTTAGAGTTTCCTAATCGAAAACGGCTACAGTTCCAACTTTCCTGCAGCCAAACATTCTAGCTGAATTTATTTTATATCTTGTTCATTCATAAGGATAGTGGGCACCAATCTTTTAGCTGCGGAAGCTATTCCTCATAATCTGTAACATCCCATCACTTTTCCTTTTAGAGCTCGACTTTCCTTGGAATGACGTAGGCTCTCACAATAAGTAGGTCTTAAACAAGATTTTAATTTCTATTTATGAGTGTGTCTTTTCTTCTCCCTTTGTCATTGCTTTCCTAGTATACTTGTTTTGGTATTCTAAAGGATCATAGCACTTTGCCATATATTCGATCTTGTTTGATTTACTTGAGATTTATGTTTTTTTTTATCAGCCTTGCATGCCACCGATTGAAGATCAATCATTTCTATTGATCTTAGGTATTGTTGTAGCTTAAACTCATTGGTAGGATATCAAAGGTAGGATGTTCCCTTTCGTTGCCATCAATGGATAGTTGTTATTTCTAGTTTAGACTAGTTCTCATTCAATGCACCGGCCAAAACTGATAGTTCTGAGCTTTAATTCTACCAGCTGAATGTGATTTAGGATTGTGAGTGTTACATTTTATATATATATACCTTTGCCATGCGTACTTTGCTTTAGTTAAATGCGTAAGAAGATTTCATCATTTATCTATTATGTACAGTGGTAGTCATATCGAACTTAGTCGAGGAAACTCATAAATAGTCAACTAGCAAATTGAATATAAGGGTTGGTCTGAGATATTGGTATTTGATTAAGCTGCCGCCTATCATGGGATAGTAAATGCATATATCACTGAGAGTATTCTTCAATTAGCCAAACTTCTATTTGTACGCCCTTCTTAATTATCATTGCTTGTTAAATTTATAGTTTGAGTGTAAAGAAATGAATTATACAATGGAGTTAAGAGATTATGTTATTTGGAACTTTGTGTATAATTCGTTCCATTATTATCTTATACGTCGATATTCTTTGTTTTCCATTTTATGGAATTTATAACCGATTAAGTTGATAGAAGGCCTTGTTTTGCATTGCATGATGATATCTCTTAATTTAATGTTTCCAACGTTGTCTTCTTGCCAATAATCTAATTGTCAGATCTTTGGGCTGCCTTGAAATCATCATATACTTCATCGTTTATCTTGTCTTGAGAATTTTTTTTTTAATTTCCTAAACATTAGCATGCTAATTCTATATCTCTTTTGCATGGCATTATGACTGCCTGTTCGTGTGTGGTAGCAGCATTGAGTTTGTATAAATTATTAAAATGAATCATGAGTAAGCCTTAAGTTTATAAATTCTAGTGTAGATGTGTATTTTGTTATCTTAGATAACTGAACATTTGCATGTAGTGCGAATATATATGTTTTATTTTGGATTTATTGTGCAAATTGAAGTGGCTGTTGGTAATATAAATGTGTATATAAATTATAGATTGTGTAATTCTGGCTATATGTGGATGTCTTCTATTTTAAGCCAACATTTAGCTGAATCAAAATGAATATATAGATATATGTATTATTTAATTTATTTAGTTTATTTAAATATATAGCTATGAAAATAGAACATTATAAAGACTATATTGAAACAAAATGATTCTTTTGGGTGTGAATATATATATTTACATCGAAACAATAGTGGTTTGTGTTATATTTAATCAAGGAAGATCTTAGTTGTATTTTGTTATATAAGACTTTTGGTTATGACCATGGGATCATCTTTTAGGTTTTTTATCTTTATTTTTGAAGATTGAATGATTATATTTGGTGGACTATGTACATGCTATAATTTAAGAATGTACACATAGTTTAAAATTATGTGAATTGTAAATTTTTAAGTTTCCTGAGACTAGGGATTACTTGGAATGATTTGTATATTTTATGTGTGACATGGTATTCATTTGATATCATTATTTGTGAAATTAGTCTTGCTCATTGCATATCATACCTATGTGGTATTTTGGAATTAAGCCTTGCACGATGTATTTTTTTTTTTTTTACCTTTGAGATGTTTGAATTATTCTATGATTGGACTATATATGAGATATGTTTTACTATGGTGTTGTTTTATACGCATGTTGGCAGTCCTTTGTATTTTTGATATTGTTTCATGTTTCTAGGAAGGGTGGCTTACGATAGGGGCCAGAATCCTAAGTGGTTTCCAGGGTAACCTATCGTGGGTTTCTTGTAATTCAATGAAAACTTTAATAAATAAACTTGGGAATTCATTAAATAATAATGATAAACGGAATGCCTCACCTAGTGCCTTAATGCTCGTTCAGATTAAGGGTAGATTGAGAAGGCCTGGAATGGCTTAGTTGTCTACCTTATCTTCCTGAAAGGTAACTCGACTCCACATGAGTATGTCTAGGGGACGGAAATCGGAAGAGACTGTCAGGGTAACTCTGGATGAGCGCCGGTAGTCTAGGAAGATTCACCAGGGTAACTTAGAACAACTATGTGATGACACTCTATCCTGAAGCATGTTTGTGGTCTCTTTTGTAGAGTCACCTATGTTATTATTTTTGCATCTGAGAGTTTACTTGTGATCTTGTAATTCAGATTCTATCATGTCATTCTATGTTGTCAACCATGTAATGTAATGTATGTCCTTTGTTGTGTGTTTGATTGTCTGTTGGACCTATAATTATCTCCTAGCGTGGAGGGAGTGGACCATCGGGTTCCATGTGGTTGGGTGGAAACTATGCTATACCTTTTTTGAAAACTCTTATAGATGAAATTATACTTGTAGCTGGTTCTTGACACTTCATTGCTCATGACAGTGGACTCTGAACGTGTTTTGGATGTGTATATTTGATATGAGGAGATCTATACCCTTATTGTATATATTTATCTCATGTTTATGTGTGTACTCTTTGTACCATCATCATGATGTATTGAGACTCATAAGAATCTCACTGGATGTAATCTTAATATATAAATGTCTTGACTGTATAAGTTTTGTAATGTGGATCATTCATGAATGTGGTTTGTACTTGTGTTTTAAAAATTTAATATTATGGTGTGATGTTCTTAATTATAAATAGTCTAACAAACCTGTGCGACGAATTGGATGACTATAAATAGTCTAACAAATAGACCAAAAATCCAAGAGATCAGACTCATCACCAAACAAGATGAACCAATGATGCTAGAGTGCTAGATGAACTAGATCTAATCCATAGCACTAGAAGAGAAGACTATACCCTCCCTGATGACAGTAAAGGCATCAATCATAGTTCAAAAAATCTCCAGTTACTCACATGATTCATGAGTACTTGCAGATTAGTTAAGGCCTGGAAGTAACTCACCCAATAACTTGTGTGTCCAACCATAAAACTTGCTGATGTTCATTTCTCCAATCGATGAAAAATTCAAACTGATCTTTTCCCTTTTTAGGGCATCAAAGGGACCACAATATTTTTCCTGCCAATGTCCACCTCTCTCGCTGCTGATTTTGAGTGCCATCAGGCTATATGTGGGACTTTGATATGACTCCCAATTGCACACAAGAGTCCTACCAATTATTGATTTAGAACTACTCAGGCTATCAATGGGACTTTGACGTGACTCCCAGCGAAACACAAGAATCCTCCCAATGGAAAATTAAGCAAATTGCATCCAGAATCCAAATCACACGATGTGCTCAAAGAGATGATCACACTATTTGTAGACAACAGGGAGCATTGAAGGGTGTCAAAGATGCCATCTCATGGAATATGATGATTGTGGGATATGCACAAAATGGATTTATTGAAAAGGCTTTAGAAACCTTCAAGAAAATGCAATTAGCAGGCGTGAAGCCAAATTCCACAACCTATTCCAACATCCTCCTTTCCTATGCCAAAATGGGAGCTTTGGAGTAGGGTATGAACATCCATCAGAGCATAATAGATGAGGGATTTTTGTTAGATATTATGGTTGGAAATGCTTTGTTAGACATGTATGCAAAATGTGGAAATGTACACAAGGCATGTGAACTCTTTGATGGAATGCCTCAAAGAGATGTAATTGATGGATAAATTATGCAATGATGGATAAATTAGTCTATTTTTTGAGTGCTTCCCACTTATTCAAATGGTTTGTCTTAAAAGCCATCTATCTAATATATAAGTAAATTTTATAATACTCTGGCAATGTGCTATGAACTAATACATTTTTATGAACTCTAAGATCAAAAGACTCTATCATTGAGCTTTCAACTAATACATTATAGCTAGTGTAGGACTGCATTCTAGTTTTAGAGACACATTTTAACAATATAAAACTTGGAAACTAAATATGTAAGAACACCATTTTGATTTGTATGGTTAAAGATCAAGAGATTTGGAGTAATTTCTTTTTCATAGTTATGTAGAGCACATACCACAATAAAGCAGTGTTATATTTTGTTCTTACTTAAAAATGGGTAAGATAGCATGAAACATACCTGTTCTCACTGGACATCTCATAGAGCTTTCCTCTACTGGAGCAAACAATGAGAGCCACCTCAACATCACATAACACAAAAAGTTCATGAGTTTCTTCATTGCAATGAACTCAGACACAAGATCATTGAACACAAGTCATTCAAGCTTCCTGGTTCATTTTCAATTCAGTTGTAGAGGATAGTTCATAAGGATGGAAATCAGTACAAGGGATTAGGTCTACCAAGATTATGGGACCATTATCCAATCATCAAACAAACAAGATCAAATCACTTAAATGAAATATAACCTCCTATAACAAGTCAAAGAAAGAATATAATAGAAAGGTATAAAGCCAAATTTGACAACCTTTTTCCAGCATCTTTCCTACCTATGCCAAAATGGGGGCTTTGGAACAGGGTATGAACATCCATCAAAGCATAAATAATAGAGGAATTTTGTTAGATGTAATTGCAACTTCTCTAGTAGACATGTATGCAAAATGTGGAAGCATAGACAAGGCATGTGAATTTTTTTGACAAAATGCCTAAAAGAGATGCCATCTCATGGAATACGATGATTGCGGGATATGCAAAAAATGGATTTTCTGAAAAGGCTTTAGAAACTTTCAAGCAAATGCAATTAGCAGGTGTGAAGCCAAATTCCACAACCTATGCTAGCATCCTCCCTGCCTGTGCCAAAATGGGAGCTTTGGATCAAGGTATGAACATCCATTAGAGCATAATAGATTGGGGATTTTTGTCAGATATTATGGTTGGAAATGCTCTATTAGATATGTATGCAAAATTTGGAAACGTACAGAAGGCATGTGAACTCTTTGATGAAATGCCTCAAAGAGATGTCATCTCATGGAATGCGATAATTACAGGATATGCACAAAATGGATTTTGCAAGGATGCTCTCAAAATATTTGAATTAATGAAGCACTCTGAAACATATGATATGGTTTAACAATAACTTCATCCGATTTCAGAGAAAGACACAAATTCAAGCAGTTCTTACATAGCTCCTATGATACAATTGATAAAATATGATTGACCTTGACAAACTTACTTTCTACCTTCAAAAACTTATACTTAATTTGAAACATTCAAAACCTAAAGCAGATCCAAAATATTATCACATGAAACGATGAAAGAAACAATAAAGAATCCCTCTACATAGAAAAAGCATGTCCAGATAATTTTCATTAAAGACCCCAATAAGACATTTGAATAATCTATGGGCTATTTCAGTTTTGAAATTTAGGCTTCCCAAAGTCCTTTTCAGTGCTCAGTTTGATTTTGAGCTTCTCTTCAATTTCTATTTTAAGAATTGAGTCGAGCTCAAAGCTCAAAAGCCATGCCATGCTCATCATGGCATCTTAGTAAAGAGTCTGGATGTGTGGCTATTCTCTTAAAGGGAATGCACACCAATTTGCAGAGGCTATAAGAACAGTAAAATTCCAATAGTCTCACTTCTTCATCTCATGCATATTGTGTCCAAGTTATAAATTTATATTGCTAACATGGTATAAGGATGAATGATCCCTCTATCTACCCAGCAAAAAGGGAGCCTTTTTGAAGTTAAGAAAGGAATATCTTTAAATATTAACCTCATTTCAGTTATGTGGGACATGATCTAGTGGCAAGGTGTAACTGCCACAATGATGACTCATACCCAACCTGTTGAGCACATTGTCCATACAAATGTGGTTGTGTTAATGTTGGACAAACCTTTACAAGCTTAGGTGCAAATCCCTGACACAATGGGTGGAATACAAACCTCTAAGGCATGACCTATAAGTCTAAAATGTGCACTGAGTTTGGTAATGTATATCCAGTGGCTTTGTAATGATACTGGGAGAGTGTTAAAAATTAAAATTTATCTAGAATAAAGAAAAAAAATTCTGATTAGAAACCTTGAATATCCTAAAGCTAACATGCAATGCGCTCATCTAGAAATTGTGGAAAATCACAATTTCCAACAAATCACTTTTACATTATGAATTGTGGAAACTTGAAGTCTATAACTAATTTCCTTTTATGCTTTTGAATCTTGAGATATATGTATAAGGAACATGAATTCTCCCCCATATCAAAATCTAGCTCTAGAAAATGAATGTAGAAAAGATAGTCATGTTGAACTTAAACCAAAGGAATATCAGGAAAAATAGAATCCATCCTAGTCTAGCTAGCCATCACCTAGCAGCAAGGCAAAGAAATTGACATCATAAACCCAAGTTCAGCTGTGTCAAACTTGCACCCCAAATTAATGCCTTTTATTAATGTAGACCACACTCAAACAAGCATAGGTTCAGATATCAAAACATGATGATGGAATGGAAAGCTTTTTTACATGGATTCTAACTTCTAAACATAAAGGTGTTCTATGATCGATGGTGCATTGCAATGATGGTGGGTGTTTGTTACAATTCACCTAAAAGTAATATTTCATTTTCTACAGAACTTATAGAAACAACAAAATATTCAAAATTTACTCATAGGAGTGTTGTGAAGCATTCCTCTTGAAAGATAAACAAAATATGTAGATAAAGCACATGTGGAACTCAAACATGACATGATAGATTCAACAAACTTGTAAAATTTTGGGATTGGCTTGAACCATTGTGCGAAGGGCTTGAAACTGAATAATCCAAGATATAATCAATGACAAAATTGAGACAAAAACCAATGTTGGAAATCCCACAAGCATTTAATACTGCTTAGAAACAAAATCTCAAACCATTTCATTCTCAATTAACTAAACATTCAAGCTGTGAAGAGAAACAAAAGTTTGCTTTGTTAAGTGTTTAATGCAAAACTGTACTAACATATTATACCTATTGGTTATTGTGAAGAAAGTCCAATGCTCCACCTTCAACTCCAACCTCAACACCCATGCCTGGAAAACCCTAAATGTAGAAAAAAACAAGGTGAATATAGGATTGATGCATGACCACATTGCACAAGACCATACCCATCTTTGCCAAGGCCAAAAAGCATACCTATGGAAAAAGATTTAGTGAACAAGTAAAACAAGTTGCAAAAACATAATTCTCATCCCAACCATAAAGATTTTTCTTCTAGTTCTAAAAGATCAACCAATGGGCTTCAATGACCACTCATCCAATTTGAGCAGTCAAAATTATAACTGTTAATTATGAAAAATTGTAAGCAGATAAAGATATCAATGTGGAAAAACTTCTTACAGAAAACCTAGAAGCAAAATTCAAGCAACCACCAATCAACACATACTTAGCCCTTTTGTTTGAGTGTGATCTTATCACCCAAAATCAATGCAATTCCCTTGGTTTTAATTCTTATCCTGATATAACCACTCAACTTTCCATCAAATTGTTTCTCAACACTAACATTCACAAGAGCATCCTCACCAAATACACTCTTTGCATACAGATTTGCAGCCAAAAATCCACAATCTCCATCCAGTGCAGATCTATATAAAAAATAATGGTTAATTATAGTCTTGTCTGTAACATTGTGTTTCTCTAGTGGTAAATGAACCATTTAGCAATATTTAATGCAATGCAGACCAAGCCAGATTACTCTAAAAATATGAAAGTTAAGAAAATTGAAATACTTATAGGGGTTTGAGGAACTTCATATTTATTGATCACATAATATGGTTTAGGAACTCCTTCTCATCATGAATAATTGTGTTCACAACCACCTAATAGAAAAAGTACAAGCTCAATACTCATTGGGAGTATATATGTCATTGTTTAGATTAATCTATTGTTTAAATTTGGTACAATATAAATTTGAAAGAAAATTACTGGCAACTTTAAATTTATTTTCCCACCCAAGAGAATAATTTGATTTACCTTGTTTTCCCACTCAAACTTAGCCCACATATTCCTAGAAGCAACATCGGGGAAAGTGGCTGGGGAGATGTAGTCAATAATTTCAATGTGTATGTCATTCAAAACAACAACATTGTGGTCCAGTGCACTTTTAGTCTTATAAACAATGTTACCGAATATAACATCAGTTTCGATTGAAGACACTTTTATGTTTGCTTTTATCTACTTGCTTGACTTTGGAGCTAGAGTATAATTTTGTGGTCCTTCAACCAGTTTGAGATCACCCATAGCAGCTAGTTCTAAACAAAGGTTCTAAAGTGTTTCCTTTGTGTGATTGATTACTGTAACATCCAGGACAATATCATACTGATGAACTGTAATATATGCTTCTGCATATATAGGATCATTGAAGCCTGTAAGTTGTAAAACCTAATTCAATTTATTTGTACTATCACCATCTTTGATAAATTCTCCAGTGGCACGTTTTAAATTATCTTCCACTTCATCTTCTAATTCGAGCTGACTCATACCCTATCATAGAACAAAAGTCGGCTTATTTGCAAGTTTCATTGACTTCAAAATAGTTTGACATTAGAATTAACAAAATTTATTATCTTTTGGGGTAGATGCACAAAATGAATACAAATGATAGGACATGAGATGATGCTACAAATTCCAAACAATTTTCTAGGTCAAGTTGTATTAAGTTCTTAACAACATTAACTAAGGACTTTAATTGTATTCACACAGACTTTTTTAAAACATATGCATGAAAAAGAAAGAAATAAATTAGACTAATGCCCATGAATGACCAAAAGTGTGTATGTACAGAAACACTTTTAAAACAATACTGTCATTCAAAGCATAGAGTTCATTAGTAGCATGATTGAGATAAAGGAATGCCATCACTAGTAGAATTTGGCAAATAAATGACTACGTGACTAAAACTTTTAGTCAGGTGACTAGAACTTTTAGTCACATGACTAACACTAGTAGAATTTGACAAATAAATGACTAATTTGGTCATTTATAAGTGACTAATTTGGTCATCAGGTAAAATCACAACTAAATGACTAAATAAATGACTAAATAAATGACTAAATAAATGACTAAATAAATGACTATTACTCTGTTCTTTTTTCTTTCAAATTTGATCATAATCCATAGAGCTTAAGCCCCCCTCATGGGACCCCTACTTAAGCAGGCCATTTGGCCACCTAGGTTGCTTGATGCACCAAAAATACCTATTGCGTGGAAGGAATTGGCTCTCGGTGCAGTCTTAAGGCCTTCCCATATTTTATAAAAAAATTTAACATTTACATTCTTTAACTTTTATTACTCATTATGTTAATGAATCATTAATATTTTTAACTATGATTTGAAGCCAATTTGATTTTCCTATTGTGTTAGCATGTCAAATGTATCAAAGAGCAATTGTGGTCAATTTCACTAATAAAATATGATTTAAACAATCCAATTGCATTTTGAGGGCTATCTTTCATTTCAAAACACAAATAAAGATGACTAAATAATTAGTCCAACAAATAAAAATGACTAAATAATTAGTTACACATAAAAATTAGACAATATGACATTAAAGTGGTTAATTGAAAAAAATTGAATTGAGGGAGTGTATTGTATTATAATACAATATAATAATAATAATATATTATATTACTATACAATATATTATAATAATAAATTATAATATAATATGATATTATATTAAATACTAATATTATATTATTATTATTAATAATATAATATAATATTTATATTATAATATAAATGTAATATTATAATATATTTAAAAGCAATAGATTTAATTTTGAAATCAAAATCAGATGAAGTAAAGAAATGAAGTAAAAAAGTGGGAAAGTGGGCGATGGTATTTGATTTTTCTAATAAAAATCATAAAAAGGTACCTATTTTCTTTAATACAATGTGAAAAATCAACCATTCGGCCTAGGGTAATGAAAAAACCCTAAATCAAAAAGAAACCGAGCCCTAATCTCATTTCATTTTTCACTTGTATTTTTGGAGAAGAAACTCATTCCATTTTTCACTTGTATTTTTGGAGAAAACTCAACACCGCCATGCTTGGGTAGGGTTTGCGAGTGGAATGGTGGCTCATTCTATTGTTTCTGATGATTTTCCTAAATAAAAAATCTTGCAGATGTAAGTCTTTGGTTTTGAAATTGAAAAGTATTCTCCATTTTGATTCATTTTATCAAGCTCACTTGGTTGCGACTGAGTATTTTCTATTGTATTTCCTTTTCTTACCATTTGTTGATATCTCTCCTCTTTGTTTGACCACCATTGGAGTATCTTTGAGGCTCATTTCTGAAGACTTTGGAGGGCATCTCCTTTACAACAATCTTGTGTAAGTTTCATTATTCTTATCTCTTAAATTTCTATGAGAATAGACTCGATTCAAGCTCAGTAGAGGCAATATGATAAAAAACCTTGTATCCCCCTGCACAAATCTTGATGGGTTACTTTCTTTCTATAGAAAATGTAAAACTTTTCACTCTCAACTTACTATTTTCATTATTTTGAGGGATTTTTTTGTTCTAATGGCCGCGACCTTTGTAGCATTCTGGGTATTTTTCTTTCTGTTCATTTTCTCTTCCTCATGGGTGTGTGTTAGAGACCCAAAACTCAAAAAAACAAACTTTTGTATACTCCAAAAATTATATAAATGGCATGCCCTAAAATTCTTTCTTTAATTTTCTTTTATGCTTTTCATACAAGTAAAGTGTCTGATTGTGAATGGGATGAATGACAGATTGGACAAGAGTAGCCAAAGTGTGTCTGAATTCCCAGAGATCACCTTCATAACTGAGAGAATTATTATATTTATTGGAAATTTTGATTTTAATAGAGGGTTTGTTTCAACTTCTTTCCACTTAATATCACAACTTTTGGCATTTCCTGAAATCTCTAGCCTATTTTCATTCATTTTTAGATTTTGTTCTTGAAGTATATTTTGTAAATAATCTAGGCTTGTATTCTTGAACCCATTTTATTCTCACAATGCTTTCAATAATTTATTTCGAGCACATTCACAGCTTCATAGTGTATCTTCCATTCATGGTTGCAGTCACTGCTGATAATATACATTTAAGTTTTTTTGAAGGTTTTAGTTTTTCTTAAATAATTTTATTACTAGCTTAGTTTTTTTGAAGCAATCTTTTTTTTAGAGTTTTTCTTTTTCATTAGAAAAGAAAAATTAAAAAAGAAAGGTTGCTTTTATATCTAAATTAGTAATTGTTAAATTAGAAATTAGAATTTAATTTAAATTTAGAATGCAATTTATGTTTTTAGTTTTTCTTAAATAATTTTAGTTATCAAGAGACATTCTAATATTTTTTTTAGTTTTTCTTAAATAATTTTATTACTAGCTTAGTTTTTTTGAAGCAATCTTTCTTTTTTAGTTTTTCTTTTTCATTAGAAAAGGAAAACTAAAAAAAAAGGTTGATTTTATATTTAAATTAGTAATTGTTAAATTAGAAATTAGAAATTAATTTAAATTTAGAATGAAATTTAAGTTTTAGTTTTTCTTAAATAATTTTATTACTAGCTTAGCTTTTTTGAAGCAATCTTTCTTTTTTAGTTTTTTTTTTTCATTAGAAAAGAAAAACTAAAAAAGAAGGTTTCTTTTATATCTAAATTAGTAATTGTTAAATTAGAAATTAGAATTTAATTTGAATTTAGAATGAAATTTAAGTTTTCAAGATATTGTGGTGATTTGATTTAAAGAATAATACAATAATTGAATACAAAATAGAAAAAGTAGAGATTATTTCTTTGGCAATATCACTAATTCTATGCATTTTTTATTTATTATACTTACTTTGATAATCTAGTAATATATTTAAGATATTACTTTGATATTTATTGTTTTGCAAATAAATTTCTTTTGCAATATCATTAATTCTATGCATTTTTATTTATTAGACTTAATATAATGCTTATGGGTATTTGCATTTAAGATATTCATTGTTTATAGCTATTTAGTAATATGTTTATGGACAATACATAGCAAGGAGATATTGCTATGATAAACTAGTAATATTTAAGATATTACTCTGATATTAATTCTTTTGCAAATGAATTTCTTTTGTAATATCATTAATTCTATGCATTTTTATTTATTAGACTTACTCTAATGCTTATGGGTATCTGCTTTTGAGATATTCATTGTTTATGCTACCTAGTAATATGTTTATTTTTTGATTGTGGATAGGTACAGAGCAAGGAGAAAATGCAAAACCAGTGCCTTACTGGATGCATTTACTGCTCATCTCATGTGCAATAGTGGCATCACTGAAGACATACATTCACACCATTTAGTTTTAGTTTTCTTTCAATTTTAAAAGTATAATAAATCAACAGTTTACATACTGCAAAAGATGTTGTATTCAAAGCTCTATATATAGAGTTCTTTGTAACATATTTTATATACAGTTTGAATATATAGAGAATTATTTTCCAATGTTTCCTAAATTTGTTGAAGTTTTAATAACATAAGAGCTTTAAAGTTTTATATTATTCAATCACAATAGAATTTTCTCTTGGTTTGTAATTTCATACACTAGTTATTGTAATAACATTCTCCAAACATAAGAGTTTGCATACACATCTGAAAGCATTAGTTCATAAATGACTAAATAAATGATTAACATGACTAAACCATTACTAAATAAATGACTATAATGATTACCATGACTAAATAAATGACCAGTTAACAATAATCAATGACTAAATTAATGACTAAATATATGAATAAATTAATGACTAAATATATGACTAAATAAATCACTACCATGACTAAATAAATGACCAATTACCAATGACCAATGACTAAATTAACGACTAAATCAATGACTAAATCAATGACTAAATCAATGACCAAATCAATGACCAAATCAATGATTAGATAAATGACTAAAATAGTTTATTCATAAATTTGGCCGTGTTCTAAATGACCGGCAATAAACTACTAATGGTCACGTGACCAAAATTAGTCATTTATATGCAATTTTTAGTAGTTTATTTAGTCATATATTGTTGTTTTGTTACTAGTGCATTTCATGAATGTTGTGATTACAAGATGAGTGCAAAATCCTCAAAGTGCAGATCACAAGGATGGTTTCATGACAGTAGGGCAGAGAAATGACAGTGAAAAGAATGAGCAAGTGACAGTAGCAATCAAGAGGACAACATTACTTATTGAAATGCCATTATTAGAAAGACAATGCAAGAAAACAATGACCCCAAGATTTTCATTCTTAGTCATAAAGCCCTAAGTCCAAGTCATAAAGGATAGTAAGCTGTTGATGGCTCTAAAAGAAGCATATCCATGAGACAAAGTTGCAGGTCAAAAATGAGCAACAAACAAGTAACAGTTATCATCCAATGCACTAAGAATGCAGCCTTAGACTCATGAGTATCTAAGGATAGTATAATACATCTAAATATAGTCATGTCATTGAGTATCAATAAACAATGATCATAGTCATGCATAGAGGATGTTGTGGCAGCTAGCATGAGGGCAGTGCTTCATCATGAATACATTAATTTGGAAGTCATAACAAAATACAAGTCATAATAATGTAAGCAAGGTGGTGATGACTCATTGGTAGACTCAAACAAATCAGATCTTAACAAAAAATCAACCTTTGCAACACCTTTTTACTCAACTTGTCTCAACACCCAACAAGAGGCTTGTAGCCCTCAAAAACCACACTATGGAGTTATCTTTTAGAGAAGGTTGTACCAAGGCCTAAAAAAAAAAAAATTAGGCTCACCACAAAACCCAACACAACATCTCAACGGATACCATGAGGTTTCTTTGAAGAAATATTGAAAATCACTAGACTATCCCTATTTTTAGGACACCAAAAAGCCCAAATTTACAAAGGAAGTACTTCCTAAACACCTGAAAAACACCCAAACTCAATTGAAAGTCACTAATTGTGTATCGAAACAAAAAAATCCACCCTAATTCATTGGTTCCATGACCACTATGATGTTGTACTACAAAACCCTCCATTTACATGCAAAGAAGAAGGGTTTATTGAAAAACAACCTTCCAAGGCTTATCTAACCCAAAAAATACCTCTAACACTTCATAAAAGACCTGAAGAAACTTAAAAGATCAAGATATCTCTACTTCCCCCAAGATTTCTATCATTTGCTCACTCAAACCACCTAATTTCACCCAAAAATGCACCATTTTCCACCTATGGAATCATGCCAAACCAACCAAAAGAAATTACCTACACACAAAACTCATTATTCACCCTATTTATACCTATTCCAACCTATCTGGTCCATCCCATCGAGCCACAACATGTACAATAGATGAGATGGCCTATTTTAGCATTTTTAAACCCTCAAAACACTAGTTTTAGCCGCCTATAGTAATTGTGCCACCAAATACACAAAACTCAATGAAATTTCTTCACTCCAAAGAAAAAATGGAGATATCTCTGCTTACCACTGAATTTACATAATTATAAACCAATAACTTAATGTAAAAAACCATACAGAGCCTTGAAATTGAAAAATTTCTAGAAAAACACAAAAAATGGCAAAAACAAGGAACTTTATTTGATTTCCCTTCACAAAAGTATGAATCAACCTTGCATTCGAGTTTACAAATTTTTTTTAACACCTTTCCCACTAGATCCAACCTCCTAAACTGACTTAACAACATTTTAAACCAACATGACCTTTGGTGTTCCACCTTTTGCACTTTCAATATGACAATTGTTACAAAATATGCATTTTTTGCATTTTTGACTCCAATGACCCTCCAAACAATTAAAATGCCATTAAATAGTCCCAATGGACCCTAAAACACCTAAATAACTTGATTCCTAACACAAGTTTGACAATTTGACTCTTCATATGCCCTTTTACAACATTTGGCAATTTTGCATTACAACTTTGCATTATTTTGCAATTTTTGACATATTGACACAAAATGACTCAAGATGAATCAAAACCACCCCAAATACATGTAAATGGTCTAATAAGACCTTATTGAACATAAAAGACTCACCACACCTAGATCTAACATACTGAACCCTCCTAGAGCAATGTTCATTTGCTTGGTGCTCCTGCACCACATAATGTGCACAGTAAATAATTTAGCCAAGAGATCAAAAAAAAAAATGGCTAATCAAATAAGTCCCTTGTATAAAAAGGAGATGAAGATTCTAATGTCAATAACTACATAGTTGATTCGAGGTGGCTCCATACACCAATGTGGCCAATGGAAAACTACAAGATAAAACGTTGAAGAAGTTAGACTATTAATATAATTCTCTAATTCACGATCAATAATGCTCCTTCTAGTGGTGCTCTTGCTAGTGGTTATGTTATGGGGACTTTGTTACAAGTCGATTCTAGTGTAAATGGTTCTCCTTGATGTGGTACACCAAGTAGGAAAACACTTAAGGTTGTTGGTGCAAGGTTTACATAGTACCCAACTTCTAGTGATCAAGCAAGCTAATTGCAATTAGGAGATTAATTTCAAGATGATTTTACAAAAATTATTTGCGGGTTGGATTTTCTATGGTTCCTTTTTTTCTACCTTCATGGTACCTTTGACTAAATGAAACTACTTATTTCTATGGAGATGTTATGGATTCAACATTACTTTATCTCATAGTTTAGTTATCATTGATATGCATTCTTCCCTGCATGAACATGGGAGTGCACACATAAATTGCATTGTGACTAAAGATGCTAATGCCACATAAGTTTTCATTGCTAAATAGCATATTTGTGTTTCATAATGTAGGAACAAAATAAATATGGAGCTTAATTTGATCTTGTTTTTGAGGTTGAAATAGGTACTAATTTAATCCATGCACAAGGTCCTATTGGAGTACAAGGGCTACTGAGAGGTAATTCATGCAAGGGAGGATGGTCTTTAGCCTTTACAACACAATACAAAATTAATCAAACAATGATTAAATACAAAAAATCCTTCAATGCCCTTTTCTCTATATAACCCTATCCTTTGCTAGTAGATCAACGGACCTATGTTTTTCTGCTTTTCTCACAATCCACTCAACATCTGTAGAATCTCATAACTGATATGAGCACCCTTTCTGTCCATCTTAAGCAGACTCCAAAATCAATTAGGGATTCTTTTGAACAAATCACTCAAAACCCAGCTACACCACTGCCCTAAAAGACCAATTAGGTCTATTTTCAAAGCAACTACTCTTCAAACTCTTCACCAACCTATGAAAACTGCTCAAACCTTCTTGAAAACCAACAAATAGGCACTTTCAACAATTTTTAAACCTCCTAACCTTCTTTTACCTGCTACTCCAAGGAACCCTTGTTTTCACCATTTAATAGTAGAGTTTATTCAAGTCACCATTCCCAATCTCTTAAAAAATTTCCACCACCGTAAAAACCTCTAAAAATGTCTACCCTCACTCACAAAATCATCATCTAGCCTCCCCTCAACTCATTTCTTTCAACTCTCATTCAAAACCATGTTTTTTCACACTCTAATTCAACACTTTCATCAGGACAGTCAGGGTTTTGACCCCCAAAAACTCACCACTCAAAGAAAAACTAACCTCCAACCATCCTAAACTAACATAGCATGCCCATTCCATAGAGATACAGTGATGACAGTTTGTGGAATGGGCTTAAAACATTTTCAAGACTTCAAAACCCTTGACAGGGTATTCATGGCCTGCTACTGGGATTTTGTCAATAAAACTCTACAAAGTTAATGAACCACCTCCTATATAGTTTCAAATTAAAACTAGAATATTGATACAATGGTGTTCTAGGTGAATTGAGCAAAATACAACTGTACGACCACGTACAAATGCCTGTAAGTTTAGTTTTTGATGTAAAAATATAGAATTACAAATGAAACAGGGGTATATTTTATTAGATCTCATTCTTAGATATTTCAACAACACTTTTCATCATTGGAGGAGTCTTATTTACACATTTACAACTCAACAAATCCTTCCAAACTGACTCATCAACTTACAAATCCCTCCTGACTATTGGTATCCCTGAATTTGCATTTTTATTCAATTACAACTTGACAACTTTTCCAATTTCACCATTTTTGCACTTTTTGCATCATAAACCCCCAAAACATCTTAGATACCTCTAAACTAATCCAAGACCATATAAAATTCTCAAACCAGACCTTATTCTGAAAACCTTAGACTCCAACACTAAAACCCTTCATAAACCCATAATAAGCCTTATTTACATAGTTTGCTCTCTTGAGCATTATTTACATCATTTCAACATTATTTTTCAAAAATGATCTCTAAATACATTCAAGTGGCCAATGTGGCCTTATTGACACACAAAATGACCTTAAACATCCTAGAAAACCTATATCAAACCAAACTCAAGAAAATTCAAATGCCAATTAGTTGGTGCTCCTGCACCAGACATGGACTCATTGTGAATTGTATATTAAATCTATCTTTAATAAGTTTTGGAATTTATTTATAGATCATAGTCATATTAACAGGAAGAGTGGCAATGAGAGATGGTTCCCACTAGGAGCTTGAAGAATATTACAAGAAGGTCTAATTGAATAAATAACAAAAGCATTGGAAATCCCTTGCATAAGGAAATGCTAGAGTCAAACAATCTTATGTGATTGTGGATGTAAATTTTCATTTGTAGCACAATATGTGTTCCATCTAAAATTTGTCATATGATAACATTTTATTGTAAATCACAATCAATGTACATATGTTTTAGACAAATAATGTGTTGTACAATTGTACATGCAAGAATGTATCAAACTTCTTGGAAAGTGATGATATGACCTCAAGTAGTGAAAATAGGAAAGTAACTTATTAGTCAAACATTGACAAAGCCAAATTGAGATAAAGGAGAAAGGAGAAACTACAATACTTCAAGGCTAAGTTATAGCAAACAAAGTATTCAAGTGGCCAAGGTAAGTAGGCAACTTCAATGACTCAAGGACCAAAGCATTATTTGAAAGGATAAGCCACTCCACTCAAGGATAAGTGTAGGATAGTAGCCTTTATTGAAGAAAATGGGCATCTAATGATGAGTGTGAACCTAATTTGTGGCTAGGAAAGGACACAAGTAAGAGGTTCTTATGAAAAGTGATAATGTGGGGTCACTAGTGATGGGAATTCGTTCAAAAGATGCTTTAGGAAGAATTTACCATGCTACAAAGGTAATGAAGTGTACCTCCAAGAATTTAACCACAAATTGTGGTGTGTTGGAGTAATATTCATTATGTGGATTTCCTAGAAGACTTAATAGTCACAGGAAGATTCCCTTGAATCTAGTCAAGGTCAACAAGAGAGTTTTTGGAAACTAGATGTCAAGTGTCAAACATGTAGCAAGTTGACACAAGCATATTATTGGAAATGAATAATATAAAATGGCACAAGATTGTTGTTTAGTATTTAAGAGCTACAACTAATTAATTATATTTAGCTTTAGCTAACTCAATATGGAAACACATTTTGTGTTAAGAACAAAAACTACAAGATAGATTGACACAAATCCAACATGGAGTCATAGGCAACTATTTAATAAATACATAGTATATTGAGTGTATAGAATGTACAATTGTAGTTGATTCCTTTGCACTCTTTCTTACTTGCAATTATGCTCATATCAAAGTTCGTACTTAACAAGTTCCCTAGAAATATCCTTTACTCAAACACATGAAACCTCGTTTGATTTCCATAGCATTTAGCACTTACTCCATTTTCTATTCAAAAGTGAACTAGGAATTGGAGGGCAGCAGAAAAATATATTTAGTGCATAGAAAATATAAATTCATTCAAAATAGAAAGTCATTCATTCTCAAGAAAACCCTGAGAGACAATCTAACTTGCAAACCATTCAACTATGGATTCAAATACAAGAATTTACAAGCACATTATACTTACTTGAGTGAATGATGAAAACACAGTGTTGGATTCTCAAACCCTGAACTATCTTCTCATTAAATCTGAAAAGAAATGCATTGCACTAGCTCAAAATTGGAACTGATGAATCACTCACACACCAAGCCTTTCTTTTATAGATGAAGAAGGCTAGGAACTAAAACTATGGCCTACCTTCCATGAGTCAAATTTCCTAAAATATGCACTTTACTTGAAAATAGAACTGTAGCTAAAGATGACACCTAGTTAAATCTGAAAAAGCTAACCACTAAATATAAAATAACAAATAAACAAATAAACAAAATTAAAACTTATAATTCCAAATATAGAACAACATGCAATCCTCTAGTGGCCTATCCTACATAACCGAAAAATCTAAAAAGAATCATTTATCTACCACCATAGTGAAAAGTTAGCAATTGCATTTGGTTTGTTAAACATGGCCCCTAGTACAACTATTAGAGTTGTTAAGAACCTTCAAGTATGTTCTAATTTTCACACTATATCTAAATTCATCTCCAAGATTTTTGCAAGGGAAGTTGTTCCGATAGATGTGAACCATTTCCATCATTTAAAATAGGGACAATGTTCTTGTGGAGAATATTGGTGATACTAAATGAAACAATCTGAAAAATAGGCCTGCACTATAATAATGTGCACTACATTAGATATCTAGTAATAATGAAGGGACATCCATCAAAGAATAACAATAGGGATTTCTAGAATATTTCTTAGTTATTCTGCCAACTAGATTCATCATGGACCATGATCTTCATGGTCATCATGTTGATCTCCATACGTGAAGAGTGAAAAGGGGGTTAGTGCAAATATTCTACAAGCTATTGCTAGATCTAGAGTCTTAGTTGGATATGATTAGTTGTAGTTAATTCCTTTTAGAAGATACTGCTAATAGTTAATTCCTTTCAAAATATACTACTAATATCATATGCTATTTCCCACTCAAGCACCCAAATTTTCCTTCAAGGATTACATTAAAAAGCTTTTCAACTTCAAGGAAAAAATTATGAGAGGGTTGTTTTTAAAATGGAAGACTATCAAGCTTCTAATGGTCCTTTATGTGCTTATACATTATTAAATACTTCTTAGCCAGGGAAAAGTGCTAGTGGATGATATGTACTGATGTAGATAAGTTTTTATTCTCTTGGGTTAAATAAGCTAGGTGTAACTAAGGAGGACACAATCCTAAGCAAGTGGGGACAATGCTAAAGACTTCGCAGAAATATGAGCATAGATAAGAGCTAAAGAAACCTTGAATAGTGACAAAGAAGTGTTTTCAATAGGTCTGAGAAGGGATAAAAGGTATTTGAGAGGCCTGAGAAACCTCATAATAGGCTGACAGAGTATAAGAGAAGAGTGAATTTAGTGGTTTTCTACAGTAAAAGGGAAGTATGATGGTTGAATGGGATAACAGTTATGAAACAATCTCTTTTACATAAATCTAGGATAATTAAGTAAATGCAAACACTTGCAAGAGAAATTTTTTTAAGAGATGTGAACCATGTCCATCATTTTAAATAGGTTCAATGTTCTTGTGGAGAATATTGGTAGTGCTAAATGGAACAATATGAAAAATAGGCTTGCACTATAATAATGTGCACTACATCAGATATCTAGTAATAATGAAGGGACATCCATTAAAGCATAACAACAGGGACTTTTTGGCATATGTTGTAGTTACAAGTGCCCTGCTAAATATAGATGAAAATGTGGAAGCATAGACAAGGAAAGCGAACTATTTCCAAAAATGATGTTTGCGATGAAGTCTATTCTTAAATACAACTTATTTTGATGAAACCTTTCAATGGAAGTTCCTCTTCAAAGTAGTGTTTGTGTGTCAATGAAAGAGTAACTACCTGTGGATGCAATGGGTAGAGTGTAATGGGCAGTGTGTGGCTCAGGCTCCTCCAGATCGTGGGCTTCTCGAATAGAAGACTCAACTTCAAGCACACCACCACTGGTGGCTTTTCTGCTTGTCAATCCCACACAACTTGCTATTGATCGATGCCATCGTGGAGGGAAAGGGAAAAATCACGTAGCCTGCTATTGATCGATGCCATCGTGGAGGGAAAAGGAAAATTCATGCAGCCTGCTATTGATCGATGCCATCGCAGAGGGAAAAGGGAAACTCATGTTGAATGAGGAGGGAAAATGAATGGAGGGAAATTTTTGATTTTTTCTTATTTTCTTTTTAGTAGTCTTCTTGTCTCTATTAAATGTTATTATTATGTTATATTTTTTTGCTTTGATTCTTTAATGTCTTTTTGATAATACATTTTATTTTAGGCTTGTACATTTAATACAAGTTTATTATCAAATATATATAATATTTCATATGCATTTTTTGTGTGTATTTCATTTTTTCTATTTTCTTATTTATTACTTTGAATTTTTTAGTTTCTCTTCATTAACCATTTAGGTTATTTTTTGGATTAATATATAAAATTGATCTTTTTTTCAATTTTTGGTTTTTTCTTATTTTCTTTTTAGTAGTCTTCTTGTCTCTATTAAATGATATTATTATGTTATATTTTTTTTCTTTGATTCTTTGATGTATTTTTGATAATACATTTTAGTTTAGGCTTGTACATTTAATACAAGTTTATTATCAAATATATATAATATTTCATATGCATTTTTTGTGTGTATTTCATTTTTTCTATTTTATTATTTATTACTTTGATTTTTTTAGTTTCTCTTCATTAACCATTTAGGTTGTTTTTTGGAGGGTATCTGCAGGATCATCATGGAAAAAATAGGCCCTTAAGTGGCAAAAAATTTAGAAAAATCAGAGTTAGGCAACTTGACATAAAAATTTGAATAAGTTATCTCTATTATTTCAAAAATGTGTAAGAATAGAATCTGTAGCAAATTGAATGTAGTTTCTAAACTACTAGGTTTTTTTTAAGAAAAAAAAAATCTATTTGGTGAAAATTTGAAATTTCAATGCAGTTGTACTTAAATTTCAGGGGAAAAAATAAGAAGTAGGTGTTTGTTTGACCACCCTAACCACAATAAAATGATAATATATTTTTATAATATTTTAGATATAAGTGGAGGACTCATGCCCCGATGTGATGCATATTTTTATAATTTTTCTCCAAGTAAACAATTAATTATGAATTTTTTATTACAACTTTTAAAAATATAAAACTCGATGTCTACCACCTTAACTTGGTCAAAACTTCATGAAATTCAATTTTTATTTTTTAATCCTATAGTATGCGAAGCATAGAATGTGACACATGTTTTAGATTCAAAAAAGTGATACCATTTGAAATCTATAGATGTTTTTCAATCAACCTATCAATCAGACTTTAGTCATAATTTGAATAGAAAATGAATAATAATTACTTATTAAATTCAAAGTAAAGCATAATTTATATCAGTGGAAAGCTAAGAATCTCCTTTAAAACCCTTTGCATTTCATCAATTTTGGGTAAAAAAATAGTCGTCAGCCACATACCCATCATATTGCCACTTTTTGGCCCATCATGATCTTGCACATACCTTGGATTAAGATATAAAATTGATCTTTTTTTCAATTTTTGGTGTTTTCTTATTTTCTTTTTAGTAGTCTTCTTGTCTCTATTAAATGTTATTATTATGTTATATTTTTTTCTTTGATTCTTTGATGTATTTTTAATAATACATTTTATTTTAGGCTTGTACATTTAATACAAGTTTATTATCAAATATATATAATATTTCATATGCATTTTTTGTGTGTATTTCATTTTCTCTATTTTCTTATTTATTACTTTAATTTTTTTAGTTTCTCTTCATTAGCCATTTAGATTGTGTTTGGATTAATAAAATTGATCTTTTTTTTCAATTTTTGGCTTTTTCTTATTTTCTTTTTAGTAGTCTTCTTGACTCTCTATTAAATGTTATTATTATGATATATTTTTTTTTCTTTGATTCTTTAATGTTTAATTTCTTTTATTTGACATTATTTTAGCAATGTTTTGTGCTTGTCCTCATTTTATTTCCTTCTTTTTCTTTTAAATTGATTGAATTTTATCAAGTTTATTGTTTGTTGTCTCTTGTGTGCTTTTTATGAATTTCTCTCTTGTCAAGTTATTGCCCTCTTGTGCCTTGTTTCATACACAACTCCTTCTCATTCCTCCCCCTCTCATACCTTTTTTTGCTTGTCTTGGTCTACATCTTTTCATTCTATCCTTGTGCTCTAATTTTCATCCAGATGATGGATCATAGAGTGTGATCCGAAATGTTGATGCAAAAAATTAACACACAATCGAATTGAAAAATCTTTTACAATTATTAATAAAAAAATTACTTTAGAAAAAGTATATTTTTTATTGTCTTAATTTAAGACAATTAGAAAATTAATTTAAGACATTTGAATTTTTATTTTTAATTTTTAATATATATATATATATATATAAGAAATAATAAACTATATACATATTTATATATTGTTTATTATTTCTTTGATATATACATATATATAATGTTAATTATTTCTTTGATGTTTTAATTATTCTTTTGCTTTGGTTCTTTGATTACATTGTTCTCTTTTTGTTTTTCTTTATCTCCTCTCTTTAGTTTCCTGGTTCTTATTTTATTTTATTATCAAGGGGTAAGTTGTTTTAATTCATTTTATTATCTTTTTTCTTCATTGGCAAATTAATCTTAGCCTATTGTCTTCTAGCCCTCTCTTCTCCTCACCTATTTATCCTTCCAAGTCTGATATATCACTCTATTTTTCTTCTCTTATTGCATGCAAATCATCCTAATGATGGATCATGGAGTGTGATCTGGAATGTTGATTTAAAAAACTCACACAGTTTAAATCCAAAAACTTGAACACTTAATTATCATGGACTGTGGAAACTTGAGGTTGTTAATTAAAAATATAATTTAAATATAAATATATGTTTAAGACAAAACTAATATTTTGTCTTAAATTAATGTCTTAAAACCTCCTTTTATGTAGTAGTGTCTCTTGGTTTCTATGCATCATGCCCTCATGACAGGCTTCAAATCATAGTTAGAAACATTAATGATTTATTAGGTAGGGGTCCCATGAGGGGGGCTTAAGCTCTATGGATTATGATCAAATTTGAAAGAAAAAAGAATAGAGGAGTAATAGTCATTTATTAAGTCATTTTTATTTGTTTGATATTAGCCATTTATTTAGTCATTTTTATTTGTCTGATATTAGTCATTTATTTAGTCATTTAGTTGTGATTTTACCTGATGACAAAATTAGTCACTTATAAATGACCAAATTAGTCATTTATTTTCAATATTCTACTAGTGTTAGTCATGTGACTAAAATTTTTAGTCATGTGACTAAAAGTTTTAGACATGTGACTAAAATTCTTAGTCACGTCATTTATTTTCCAAATTCTATTAGTGTATTTTGAGGAAATTCATCTCTTGTTTTTTGATAGCCACATCATCAACCTTGGCCCATCATCTTCATTGCATTTGCATCTTATTCTATATTAGTCTTCACAATTTTCTGGATTGACATCGTCTCTCTCTGACATGTGAACACTTGAGCACATTTCAGAGGCATACATCTTTTGGACTTGGATTCTCGATTCTTCCATATTTTTCATATTTTCTTCTCCAATCCCCAGTGGATTTGTTTCTTCCCAAGGGGAGAAATGTTGTTTGAAGGTAGTGGATCATGTTTTGTCTTCAAGTGTTCATCATTGACACAAGATTTCTTTCTTTTTATCAGAGATTCATAACCTACTTTTCTCTCTCCAATTGGGGAAACATCTCTTATACTTGTGTGAAAAAAGAAGTCCTTGGGGGTCACATTGAGTCCTCTTTCTATCATTCTTTCACTAGTGCAATTATTTATTTTTATCTCATTTTGAGAGGATTTTTTCCCATGTGGTTTTCTTATTTTCTTCAATTATGAGAGATTTAATTTGTTTGTTAATGGATACCTCATCAATATTTGTATCTAGGACCCATTTCATTCTTCATAAATTTTTTTAGCTTCTCCCTAAGTTGATCTTAAGGGGGGATATTGGAGTAATCAAGATAATCACTTGATATATAATTAATCATTAATTAATTATTAGGCCCCTTATTACTTCAATTGCTTAAGCTAAATGTATGAGTGTTTTTTATTACTAGATTGGACTAAATATAAATTCTCATTGCATGAGATTATGATACTTGTCACAACCTAATCAAATCCTCATCTAGGGTTTTAATTTTTCTTTTATATAAGGATTTATGATTCATTGTAATCATTATTCACACTATTATTCAATACATAAGACATATCAAATTCTTTTATTGATTAATTATTTCTCTCCTGGTTGTGTAGAAAATTAGTTTCTTTGATCTTTCATTTGTGATACGAATATTAGTTGTAGGTGATTTCTAGGAGTTGTGGGACCGTTCACTACCAACTCCAACACTAGATACGTATAGTTTTAGGGTAATATTATTGGCCTACCTTGTAAAATGTGCTTATTTGTACAGTTATTGATGTAAATTATAATTAATCTAATTGAGATGATATTTTAGAGCCACTCATTTTCACCAAGTAGTTCATAGTATAATTAATTATTAAATATAAATTTAATTTTATAGACATACAATTAAAACAAATTGAAATGGGACGTGTACCTATGTATGATGATCATATAGCAAATCTAATAATGACCACTCTTCAATTGTAGTTGTTGAGGTGGATGTGAGATTAGGACCATAATATAGTTGTTTGTGATTCTAAAAAAAATGGCATCAATATGTGTGATATGATAGGATCATTACCATCTCCTCCATGTTTTCTACCACTAAATTTAGCTTCTATGTGGATAGCTTGGTAAGTTAGTTTTCTTGAGAGCATATTCAACTCTCATAATGTTGAAATAATTTCCTATTGTTGAATGGTTGTAGGAATAGTGGGTGAAGAAGGAGAAACAATGGGAGGAACAAACACAAGTTGATTTGGATCAACTTGTACCCCTATCCTATGTTGTGGCATGCCATGAGAAAAACCTTGGAATGATCTCATGTCAAAATAATTGGGTTTTAAGCCTAATTCAAACTCCACCCATAATTTTCTCAAAAAATATAATGGCACCTCATAATTGGCATGTGGTGGATGGTCAAATACCATACCATACACCTACCAAAAATGTGTTGTGATTTTCTGATTCCTATACCACCCAATTGAAATTATTTTATTGGTTAGAGGTATATGATGATTTAATGAAGGGTCAATAAAGTATGGGTCTATGGTTTTTTTAGTGATATGAAAATATAGGGTCTATCTATATGATAGTCCATATGCATAGATTCATCACCTCTCCTCCCTTCAAAGGTGGAATTTATCTATATCCCCATCAATTGAGCTAACAAAATCAATAATGGCTTGCATTGAAGATGCAAACCATGCTACATGGGGAGGCATGTTGGGCACATTTTGGATTAAATCATTTTTTTCTTGATGCATACTTATATTATCATTTTTATTTTCTCATAAGTGAGCCTCAAAAATTTGAGGGAGTGGGGGTTTTGTTTGGAGAAATTTTTGGGGGCCTTTGAGAGTAATGGTTTTTAGGTTGGGGTTTTTTGGTGTGGGGCTAAATGAGACGTAGGGTTTTCAGGTTGGAGGTGTTTATGTGGGGGATTCTTGGATGGGGGTTGGAATTTTTTTTAAACTTATTCTAAAATAAATTCATACTTATGTATGGCGTGTAGTGAAATGTAATTTGAACCACATGCATTTACAATTAAAATAAATAAAATAAAATAATTACTTATACATAAATCAAAATTTTAAACACATGAACATGTTAAGTTTATCGATGTCAAGAAAAATTATAAATTTATATGAATATATATATATTAATGCATATATATATGATTTTAAAATCTCAATTGTTAACTTTATGAATAAATCATTTGTATGAGAACCTATAAATCACAAAGGTAATTAACAAGCATGATGAAAACATAAATTGCATAAAATTTTCCTGAGTATTAGATAGTCAAAGATGTACATATAAATGAGATTAGGCTGGCATGAGGTGTTGTGAAAACCATTGACACTTCTCTATACTCCAAACTAGCTGGACAACAAATTCCAAGGATGCCAATGAGGTGGATAGCTCCATAATTACTGCCTAAGTATGCTTAAGTTAGCCTATGTTTATGGTATACAATAACATCCCACTTAAGCATAGCTTAGGTGGGCATGAACAAGATGGGTTTTGGCTACTAGCCTAGTAAGGTACCCATGTACAATGCACTCTCTTTAAAAAATGGAGTAAGATAGAAAACCTAATGGGAAAAAACTATCCAACAAAAAGAGAGAAGATGTGGAGAAGACTAGAAGCCCTCCACCCCAAGGATGATGATGATGATGATATAGACCACACACCAAGAAGAGTTCATAGATGAATGAACTTTCTCTTAGTGAAGTGTTTGGTGAAGATGTCAACAACCTGCTTTGAAGATTGGTAAAAGACTAAGTCAATGATATTACCATGAATCAACTCCCGAATGTAATGCATATGAATCTCTATGTGTTTGGTTCATTGATGCTAAACCAAATTATTGCATATCTGAATAGTACTCTGGTTGTCACAATAAATGACTATAGGATGCCTAAAAGGAGTACCAAACTCAGAAAGAATTCCTTGAAGCCATATAGCCTCAATAGCTAAGTTAACATCACCCCCTGAACTCTATACCTCTATGGATGATATAGCAATAGAATTTTGCTTCTTGCTAGACCAACTAATAGGACCTGAACCAAGTGAAAAGTTGTAACCTAAAGTGGACTTACGATGCTCAGTGTCACTAGCCCAATCTAAATCTATATAACTAACCAAGTCAAGTGATGAACCAACTTTGTTGTGAATCCCAAACCCAAGAGTACCATTAAGATAGTGAAGGATCCTCTTAGCTGCTTTCCAATGTAGCTCATGAGGTTTCTACATGAATCTTGAAACCATGCCTACTACATAGGAAATGTATGGCCTAGTATGAATCAAGTATATAAGACTACCAACAAGTTGTCGATACAATGTAACATCAACCAATGGTGTAGTGCAGGAAGTCTCAAGATTGACTCTATAAATAAAGGGAGTCAGAGATGGTTTGCAAGTAGTCATATGAAACCATGAAATTAGATCAAGAGTATACTTGGGTTGTGTAAGAGTAATCCCTGAAGCTGACTGTGAAATATCAATGCCAAGGAAGTAGTGCAATAACCCCAAGTCTGTCATGTCAAATCTATCCGGAAGTGATGTCTTCATTGCTGCAATGGAAGATGAAGTACTCTCGGTAATCAAAAGATCATCAACATATAGAACTAGTATCAAAAGTGAATCATCTTGCCACAGTAAATACACATTAGGATCGAAATAGCATCTAGTAAAACCTAAAGATAGGAGGTAGGAATCCATCTTGGCATACTAAACTCTAGGAGCTTTTTTTAGGCCATAGAGAGATTTCCTAATTCTACAAACTAAGAATGGATCTTGAACAAACCCTAGTGGTTTTTCCATGTAAATTTCCTCCTCAAGGTCTCCATGAAGAAATGCACTCTTCACATCCATTTGATGTAAATCCCAACCATGCGATGTGGCTATAGCAAGTGTGAGTCTAACTGAAGTCATGTTAGCAACTAGTGCAAAGGTTTTTGTATAGTAAATGCCTGCAACTTGTGAAAAATCTTTGGCTACCAATAGTGCTTTGTACTTATCAATTGACCCATCTGCTATGAATTTAGTTCGATATATCCACCTACATCGAACTATCCTCCTTCCCTTAGGAAGTGAAGTCAAATACTAAGTTTTATTTCTAATCAAGGAATCATATTCCTCGTCCATATAAATATCCCACTTTGGTATGTAGGTGATGCCTCTCTAAGTGTTTTTGGATTAGAAACTAAAGCAAAGAAGGCATGTGGTCCCCTTGAAAATCTACTTGAATCATTTTTTCATCTACTGAATCTCGTACCCGTGTATCTACCCTGTGAGTTGTGGGTGAGTTTGGTGTAGAAATATCAACTTCTAATGCAATCCCTAAACTAGATGAAGATGGACCCTCTTCATTGTCATCACTCTGAGAACTAGAAGAAGATACTACACTAGGAACCTACTGAGTATGATCTAAATCATTAGTATTGTAATCCAGATTTGAAGAATCCATAATATGTTGAGAAGTGTCAAGTATAGTTTCAAGAGATGTTTCTTGAAACTTAACACTTCTCTCAATAAATAAATCATGTGTGGTAGGGTACAGTAGGCGATAGCCTTTTACACCATCTAGATATCCCATAAAGATGCAAGGTTTGGATTGTGGATCCATAGCCTTGCATTGATCTTTTGGAATTCGTGTCATATGGAATGAGAGCCAAAAAACTTTAAAATGATCAACTGATGGTTTCCATCCTTTCCAAGCTTCAAAGGGAGTGATACCCTTCAAGGATTTATGTGGAACTCTATTATGTATGCAACATGCATAGTTGACTGCTTCTGCCTAGTATGATGGTGTGAGGTCCTTAGGGTGAATCATACAATTAGCCATCTCATTTAAAGATATATTTTTTCATTCTACAACACCATTTTTTTGTGGGGTATAAGGAACTATGCAATATAGATCTATCCCCTCTAATATATAAAATTTCTCAAAAATACTGTTGACATACTCTCTCCCATTATTTGTTTGAAGAACCTTGATGAATTTCCCTAGTTTTTTTACAATAGATTTGAAATATTGAAAATACTCAAACACTTCTAATTTTTTCCTAAGAAAGTAGACCCATGTAAAATGTGAGAAATCATCAATGAAGGTGAGAACATATCTATCCTTTGTAAAAGATGGATGGGGAAAAGCTCTTGAAACATCACTATGAACAAGTTATAAAAATTGTGTTTCCCTCCATGATTTGACTTTGTCAAATTTTTCTTTTGGATGCTTGCCAAGTGCACAACCCTCACAAAGACCTTTAGAAAATTAACCTTAGGTAATCCCTTAACCATATTTTGTTGACATATTTGTTCAAGATAGTGGTAGTTAAGATGGCCAAACCATTGCTAACTTCATCTGAATGAGTTAGTAGTGCTTTTGGAGAAATATCTATGGCGAAATTGGAGAAGGTATATAATCTATATTGGTGATTTTCCTCCCCTATTGCTACCAAATTTATGCTTTGTAATATTCTTATCTCAATTGAATCTAGAGAGATGTGTACTCTCATGCCCTTCCCTAAATGAGTTATTTGATACACTGAAAGGAGATTAGTTGAGAGTGAAGGTACACTTAGAATATTTACAAATATTTCTCCTTCAACTTCAATAGACCCTCTCCCTTTCACAAATGTTGGAGTATCATCACCTAAGGTAATTGTGGACATACTTAATGGTTCTAAGGATGGAAAGACAACCCGTGAAGAACCCATATGGTGTGAAGCACCAGAGTCTATAATCCATGATGGAGATAAAGATGCTTTAGAAACAAGGTATTTTCCCTTTGATTTCTCTTTTTCCTTAGTATTATCTTGATTTGATGATAGATTCCTTGATTTGATGAAGATTATTCTTTTTGAGAATTTGATGTAGAACTTCAATTTTTTTCTTCATGCATTTATGTTGATCATGTCCAAGAGTTTTACAAAAGGAACACTTAACTCTCTTTTAACCTTGAGAGTCCTTTTTGGAGTTGTAAAATTTTGTTTCTTTCTTAACTTCCTTGTCCTTTTTAGTGTTCTTCTCCCATTTTAAAGTTTTATGTATTTCATTCCCTGCAAGTACGGCTTGA
Source organism: Sequoia sempervirens (assembly GCA_007258455.2). Taxonomy (NCBI): domain Eukaryota; kingdom Viridiplantae; phylum Streptophyta; class Pinopsida; order Cupressales; family Cupressaceae; genus Sequoia; species Sequoia sempervirens. Next base: position 26,057 of record VDFB02369609.1, on the reverse strand, counting down.
GGCTTAGTAGACTTCAAAGTACCCATTTGAATTAACTTTTCTTGCTCCTTTGTGAGGTCAAAAATAAAGTTATCAAGTGTGGGAATTAACCATGAGGCTCCAAGATCCCTTTTAGTAGAGTAGAAAGTTCATACAAACAAAAAAAAAATTGGACCTAGCTTGGAAAGTACAAAAAAATTAATTGATCCTCTTTCTTGTCAATTCCAAAATCTTTTAAGTGCAACTTGAAATATTTAAACTTAGTGAAAAAGTCTTGTAAAGTTGAGAAAATCCTAGGACTAAGACCTAAGAGTTGATTTTCCAACTCGTGGCTTCTAAGTTCATCTATTTTCCCAAATAGTTTGTCAAGACCTTCTGAAACTTGGTTGGGTGTTTCAAAATCTCAACATGGAACAACAAATCATGAGATAAATTTAGACATAGGAATTCAAATGCTTGATCACACTTATTGAATTTTTTTTCTTTGTATTTAGCTATTGTAGGTTCTTTCTCTATTCCCATAGTTACCCTATATAAGCCTTTGTTCTTAAGTACGAGAATTACTTTCATCTTCCAATCATGATAATTGAAAGGTGTTAAGGGAACTATAGTAAGATTAGATTCCATAGTACTTTGACTTAGATAGTTTCTTGTAGAAATGCAAAAAATAAGAAATTAGAAATGCACGTAGAAGTGAAAAAAATCAACACAAGCACTTCTCGAGGAAGTGTGAAAATGAACCACACACAACACCCCCCTTGATTATTTGTTCCCCCCACAATTTGGCACTTTAGAGGAGTGCTTGTAAATCATCCAAAAGAGGCATAAATGGGAAATTTATAGAATTAGTGTGATAATATGCTCTTTGGATTCATGGAAAGAAAAGGTGCAATATTACAAAACAAACTTAAATCCAAGTTTAAGGAGAAAAAGTTATGGCACAATTCAAATTTTCACCGCTTACAAATTGATTGATCCTTCTTCCAAAGATAAATTTTCTGATTTTTAGAAAAAAAAATTATGAAAATTTTTAGAATGATGGAGAGAAAAATATAATGATGTAAGATTGCTACCCTAAGGTCATGAAATTTGCATGAATTTGCAATGAAAATTTCCCCTGTTATCACAAAAATTGACAGCTATCAAGTCACACAAACCCTCCCCCAAATTGCCACATTCCTCAAAATTGCTCACACCAAACAAGCCTGAGAAATATAAGAACAAAATAGGAGATTAAAATTGTCAAAATTCACCTCATGCCAAATAGGTTTGAGCAAGGGAAGATTATGAGAATGACCCCAAATTGCTAGTGGAGAAAAAAAGCAAGTCTCCAAGTGCAAATGAGGGTTTCTCAGTGTAAATCGTGGGGTTTCCAAAGAGTTCATAGCCTACGATTCCAAATCACAGGCTACTTTTAATATATCCAACCACTGCAAAATACCAGATCAAGGATCTTTTGCATCTTCTGATAGGTGAATAGCTTGTGCAAAAGAATGAAGCCACCCCTCAATTTCGCTTCCCACAAAGACTAAAAAATGCTATATAGTAGGAGGGGTCGCAACTATTGCTGAATGTAGAGTTATCAGGAAAAGAGAGATTTCAAAAAAAATCCACACAAAAATTTGTTGCCTCACAATTTCAAGGTGTAATGACAAAAAATGTCCCCCTTTACATTTTCACACTTAATTTTGGAATAATTGATGTTAAAATGAACCTAATGTTACCTTTATCTAGTGTTGTAATGTGTTTTATGCATTCACATTAGGTTTAGGGTCCTTTTAAGCTAAATAGACCTAATTTTTCCTTAATTAAGTGTTGTAAAGTGTATTTATTTACACATTCACATTAAGTTTAGGACCCTTGTAAACTAAATGGACCTAATGGTGCTTTATTTAGGGTATTGTAAAGTGTATCCTAATAGTTTCACACTAATCTAGGGCTTCATTAATTAATTGGGATTCTTTATGTCTTATTTAGCCTTATTTTGCATCCACAAGCCTTAATTAATGCATCTTTCCAAGGATAATCCCAACATTTACCAACATCCAATCATAATTCATGTGATTTTGGATTGTATTGCTTAGATTTAGTGATTTGGGACTCATACACCACCTTGGACCTATGAGTGCCACCTAAGTTTCGACACCTCGATCTTGATTTCACATCAATCTAAGCATTTCTTAAAAAATGTGTCCCAAAGCCTAGCCTAATGGGACTCATATGCCACTTCTAGTGTATGAGTCCTGTGTGGCTTAAACCTAAATTAAATTCAAATTCTTGGTCATATTTTATTCTCCTAGATCTGATGTCAGCTGGTAGTGTTGTAATTTTGAGGAATTTATGATAAACAAGTATAAATACAAGGTTATTTCACTCATTTTCATCTAATACTTTCAAGAGAGTATTCCTAATAGCAAGTTTATGATTAAAAGACTTCACAAGAGCATCAAGAGAGTATACAAGAGCATTTCTAAGGCCTTCAAGGGTATATTTCTTCATCATTTGTTGCATCAATTCAAGATTCATCATCATGTCAAAGGCATAGTGCATCAAGCATGTTGTTGAGCTAGTGTTGTGATGCATTATTCAAGATCCATTTGCAAGCATTATTTCACATCCAATTTGAGATAAAGATCTACATTCTTCATGGCCACTTCATGTTATTTTACATATTTATATTCCAAGACATCATTGAAGGTATCATTGTTCATGTTTCATGTTTCATGTCCTTATTTCATTGTTTCATCACTTGGTTTAATTACCTAAACGAGGTTTGACCAAGCCAAATCCCTATTTCCTAATAATCAACAAGTTTTTCTTTCTCTGTCTCTACATGTGTGATTGTAGATCTAGGTGTCTTGTAGCTTGAATATTCTTTGAATATTGAGTTGTAAGATTTAGGAAAGTTATCAAGTCATCACAAGGTTGCTATCTTCATAGAAAGTCACCTACAGGTTGCAAATCAAGGTTTCAAACCTGAAAACAAAGCTGGGAAGGAAGAGCAGAAATAGGAGAAAAAATTTAGGTCTTCAACCTCTAAAAAAGCAAAGTGGGACTAATATGCCACTTGTGGAATATGAGTCCTAGTATAGCATATTTTCTAGATTTCAATGAATTCAAATCAACCACTATGAGATTCCAGTTTTGGAACAGAAACCCTAGTCTAGGACTAAATCGCCCAAACTGGCATATGAGTCCTAGTGGGCACCAAATAGTAGGTTTTTAGGGTTTTGAATCTTGTTTTGACCTCATCACTCCCATAGGCGAACCTTTATACTTTCTCAATCTTTTATTTTGCATTTTAGTTTCATTTCCTAGGTCATTTAGTTAGGTTTTGCATGGTACTTTGCATGTCATTTACATTTCTTTTCTTTCCAAGCCCTAGCTTGGTGGTGAACCCTCTTTTAGTCTTTAATCACACCCTAGGATGCCTTCTTGCAAGATCTCTTTCCCCCAATCCTTGGATTGAGATCTCTAAGGTTTCCTTGAATGAAACAAGAGTGAAATAGGACCATATCCTTGTGCTCCATCTCCTAAAAGGTGGGGAACCATATTTCTATTGTTACATTTTGGGTAACCTGATGTGAACACCTTTTTTCTGATTTGGAATGCATCATTCTCCTAGATCTAGCTTACATTAACTTTGCATTAGGGTTTTGCATTAGTTGATTTGCATCTAAGGTTTCTAAATCTTGCATCAGTAAAAGTGCATATAGGTTGAATTATTGCATCTTGCATCACTGAATTTCATCTAAAATTTATAATTGCACTTAGTCTAGACATCATACAAGCCAAAACCTAAGCATTCACCCATAATTCATTGAAATTGACTTGCAAAATCCCTAATATGGGACTCATACGCCTCTCTGGGAGATTTAGTCCCAGTACAGGTTGTTTTTCCCACTTTCTAGGATTTTTGTGTTGTGCATTTTCTAGAATTTGACCCCTCCAAAAATCTTGAATGGGAATCAAATGCCCCTCTAGGTGATTTAGTCCCAAATTAGGCCTGAAACTTCCTTTTATAGCATTAAAAACCTTGTTTTTTTTACTTCTTAAGCTTGCTAGTAACCTATAGTATTAATTTAGAAAATTTTAGTAACTTCTATTTTATGCATCTTAGTCAAAAATATCAATTTAGGGTAGTCATTTTTGAATTCTTCCTAAATCAATGCACTAGCAAACATCATCGAATTTGAAAATGTTCACATTTCTGAAACTTTGCATAATAGGGATAAAAGTGCTTTTCACTTTTGCATATACAATGTTTACATTCACAAAGCTTTGCATAAGTTTGATTAAAGTGCTTTTCATTTTTGGATACACATTGTTTGCATTCTTAAAGCTTTACATACATTGTATAAAAGAACTTTTCATCTTTGGATATACATTGTTTGCATTCTTGAAGCATTGCATAAGATGGTTAGAAGTACTTGTCATTCTTGGTCAAACAATGTTAGTATCTTATCTTTCTAAGAATTTTACGAAAAAGGCTCATATCCCCTCCCTATGAGAATTCTTTAGCGAAAGAGAATACAACCTTGGGCGATCATAACAATCATATTTGTTCTTCTCCTAATATCTCTCCTATTTGTGAAGAAGATATTTTGGTGTTAGAAGAATTGATCAATGAGAGTTTTGAGAGTCCTAGTTGTTTCTCTCCTCCTACCTATTTTATTGGACAAGAAATTGTTGAACAAGAGGACACAATCATATATAATCATGAAAATCACATTGGTTCTTCTCTTACTATCTCTCCTAGTTGTGAAGAAGATGTACCTTGATGTTAGAAAATGCAATCGATGAAAGTCATGAAAATATTATTTTCCTCTCTTACCCTAGGGAAAACCTTATTGAACAAGACAATCCAACCATTGATAACTCCCTTACTTGTGATGAAGTCACTTTAAAGGAACCAAAATTTTAATGTCATGAACATCTAGTTTGTAGTCTTCCTAAAAAATATCCTCCTAGGGAGGATATCATGGAGAAAGAAAATGACGACATTTCAGCTTCCTTAGATGATGGTGAAAAGATGACACTAGATTCCCCTTCATTAGAAAAACATCAAACTGAAATAGCTGAGGTATTGAATGCACAACTATTCGTTAGATCCCTCTCGACTAATGGACCTCCTACATACCCTGTGAGACATCCTAATAATCCTCTAATTCTTTACCCACCCTCACAATGACCACAAACTAAAAACAAACCTAAACTTATCCTTTACCCACCTAAGAATAATGTTTCATAGAAAGCGAGTTATAATACTTTTTCTCATACATATAACAATAGAAATAATCCACAACCAATACAAACACCCTCAACATCCCTCCCATTACCTAACACTATCTTACCTGGTCCTCCTTGTTTACCTCTACGAAGTGGAAAGGAGTATGATCTTGTTGAACAACTAAAGAATACTCCTGTTAAGATATCATTATGGGACCTTATTCAGGCCTCCCCTCATTATCATAACATGATTCAAATTACTTTAGAACAAGTTCCTATCCCTTCTAATGTGCAATTGAATGGCATAGTAGCCCTGATTCAAGGAATGAATGTTGAAATTGTTTTTCACCAAAGCAAACTCCCTCCTTTGGAAGTACAAAAAAAATGATGCTTTCATGATAATAGCTCAATATAATAGAATAGGGATAAAGAAAAACCTTTTCAACAATGCTCTAATCTTAATGTGTGTAGTGTAAAACTTTTGGATAGGCTTGGTGTGGATAAATAAAAAATTAAACCCGATTCCTTGTCGATTCAAGGATTTGACAATGTAAGGAAACAACCGCTTGGTGTTGATCACTTTACCTATTAAAGCTGGAAAGGCCACATTAGAAACATCAATACATGTTATGCCTCATTATATTTCATATAATATTCTTTTAGGAAGACCATGGATCCATGCAATGAATGGGGTGCCTTCTACTCTTCATCGTATCATGAAATATGTCTATAACAACAAAGTGTACATACTCAAAGCCAACCCTGAACCAAATAGTTGTTTGAACATTGAGAAAGGAAAAGAGAATCATTTGAAAATATTAACACCAACTACACAAGTGGAACCCATGCAAGATAAAGAAAAACATATTGAGGAAGTCACAAAGCTATTAGAAGATGACTGGGGTTCGTTAGATTTCACACCAACATTCATGAGCGAATACAAGGTCATAAACAAAGAATTTGAAAAGGGAAAAGAAAAAGCAGTATTTTCAACACAAAATTTGGAAAACCATTCAAAAGAATCCACCTCAACCACTCTAGAACAAAAGACAACAAATTACACAACAAACTTTGACGAAATTGATTATGAGCAACCACCGAATCCTAAAGAAATGAAACAACTTTATGGAAAAGGTTATGAACTTATGAAGAAACTTGGATATAGTGGAAAAGGATGTGGTTCTAGAGAACAAGGTATCTATGTCCCTATAGAGCCTAACATGCAAGGAACGACTAATGGTCTTGGTTATTGTTCATCGAAAGAAACAAACAAGCCTTCACTTAATATCAACACTATTATAAAAGATTCCTCTAATCCAACTTTAACATTAGTGCATCCTTAACTAATAGACACTAGTGGTCTTGGTTTTTGTCCCTTGAAAGAAATGAAATAAATAGAGTTCAATCTTCGCTTAATATCAATGTCATCACACAAAACACTAATGATTTGAATTTGATAGATTTTACACCCTCCTGTAAAGGAGAGTACAAAATCTCACAATCTAAAGAGCCTTGTGTAAGTATGACATCGTGCACTAAGCAAGAGACATCTTTGTCGCAAAATAAAGGAAAACCTCTACTTTTGATCAAGAGAGTATCTTGTCAAGACTCCAATATCGTTTGATATCCCTCCCTCCAGGAACACAAAATTTTTTTTACTACAAGAATTCATTTTGTGCACATCATGGAGTTCATGGTCATTCTACTAATGAATGTAAGGCTTTGAGTAATAAAATACAACATCTTAAAGAGTGTGGCACTCTTTCTTATGTGGGAGCACCTAACTCCTCTAATTGATACTGATTTTCACTCTAGCATGTTTCTCGGATCACCCTTTTCTTGCACTAAGTTCCTGAGCAAGGGGTTAAGTTAGTCTTGTTCTCGTATGGAACTTGTCATTATCTCTTTTGGCTAGTTGATCACATTCCATGTATATACAAGAGCAAGCTTGGGATGTGGACGACATGCCTTAAGTTGGCTCACATGTGACATACCTATTCATGATGTAGTTTCATTCAGAAACATATGACTTGGCATAGGGCTTTCTGAATAACCTCTCATGTTTTACTGTGTGATTTTCTTTATTCTTGTGACATGTCCTTTTCTTGGTGGTGTCATTGGGCTTGATATCCTCTGATAGCCTGATATTTCATTTATTTTCCCTCTCTTGGAGATATTAGGCACAATGTTCCCTAAGAAGATACCTTACAAGAACTAAGAAAAATCCCTTTGAATGTAATTTACACTATTTCACATTTACAATATATCTGTTATATGGCCACCTTGCATAACACACTTTTCTTTCCTGTGGTGCCATCTTGTTTGTTCATGATTTTCAAGCATACAAAGCTTTGCTTGCCTCATGAAGCTTGAAGTTCATTGTTGTCTGGTGCCTTATCAAAGCTATCAAGAGGCATAGCTTTGGTATGGTTGTACTTATGGGAGCTGAACTTATGCGTGACTTTTCCATAGCTACTTGCTTTCTTGTGAGTCTGTGTGTGTATGTGTCCCACCCAATGGACAACATGAAGTTACATTTCCTCATAGTGAGCATGCATTCTTGGACAAACAACTTAGATCTAATCCACATTGTGTGGGACAAATGGTCGAAGCTTGATCCACCTTTGCTTTCTTTTTCCTTCGTCTTTATGTCTTTGACATTGCATGTTTGCATATCTTGTTTTGTTGCATATCATACACCTTGTCTTTGTTCTTTTGTGCCTATGTTGGTTTTCCATAGGATCTTGATCTTGGGGGCTTGTGCAACCTATTGGTTGTTATCGTCCTATCTTGCTAGCATTGGTACATTTGGACCCCTCTTGATGCGATTTTGTCTACTTTAGTGTGAGTTTGAAGAAATTTCCTCCTCTCACTAATGTGAGGGCTAAATGTAATTGATGTTAAAATGAACCTAATTTCACCTTGATCTAGTGTTGTATTGTTTTTTATGCATTCACATTAGGTTTAGGGTCCTTTTACGCTAAATAGACCTAATTTTTCCTTAATTTAGTGTTGTAAAGTGTATTTATTTACACCTTCACATTAAGTTTAGGACCCTTGTAAACTAAATGGACCTACTGGTGCCTTATTTAGGGTGTTGTAAATTGTATCCTAATAGTTTCACACTAATCTAGGAATTCATTAATTAATTGGGCTTCTTTATGCCTTATTTGGCCTTATTTTTCATTCACAAGCCTTAATTAATGCATCTTTCTAAGGAGAATCTCGACATTTACCAAAATCCAATGATAATTCATGTATTTTGGATTGTATGGCCCATAATTAGTGATCTGGGACTCATACACCACCTTGGGCATATGAGTCCCACCTAATTTTCATGGCCCCAATCTTGATTTCACATCAATCTAAGCATTTCTTGAAAAATGTGTCCCAAAGCCTAGCCTAATGGAAGTGATATGCCACTTTTGGCGTATGAGTCCCATTTGGATTAAACCTAAATTAAATTCAAATTATTAGTAGGATTTTATTCTCCTAGATTTGATGTTGGCTTGTAGTGTTGAAATTTCAAGGAATTTGGAATAAACAAGTATAAATTCAAATTTATTTCACCTATTTTCACCTAAGAATTTCAAGAGAGTATTCCTAATAGCAAGTTTATGATTACAAGACTTCAAAAAAGTTTCAAGAGAGTTTATAAGAGAATTTATAAGAGAATTTATAAGGCCTTCAAGGTTAGATTTCTTCATCACTTGTGGCAGCAATTCAAGATTCATCATCATGTCAAAGGCATAGTGCATCAAGCATGTTGTTGACCTAGTGAATTGTGATGTAGTATTCAAGATCCATTTGTAAGAATTGTTTCACATCCAATTTGAGATCAAGATCTACATTCTTCATGGCCACTTCATGTTAGTTTGAAAATTTACATTCTAAGACATCATTCAAGGTATCATTGTTCATGTTTCATGTTTCATGTCCTTATTTAATTGTTTCATCAATTGGTTTAATTACCTAAATGGGGTTTTACCAAGGAAAACCCCTATTTCCTAACAATAAAAAAGTTTTTCTCTCTCTCAACATGTGTGATTGCAGATCTAGGTGTCTTGGAGCTTGAAGATCATTTGAAGATTGAGTTGTAAGATTGAGGAAACTTATCAAGTCATCACAAGGTTGCTATCTTCATGGAAAGTCACCTACAGGTTGCAAACCAGGCTTTCAAACCCAAAAACAAAGCTGGGAAGGAAGAGCACAGATAGGAGAACAGATTCAAGTCTTGACCCTTTGAAAAATTAGAGTGAGACTGATATGCCACTTGTGGCATATGAGTCCTAGTATAGCATATTTTCCAGATTTTAGTGAATTCAAATCAACCACTATGAAATTCCAGTTTTGGCATAGAAACCCTAGTCTGGGACTAAGTCACCTAGATTGGCATATGATTCCTAGTGGGCACCAAATAGTAGGTTTTTCAAGGATTTGGAGCTTTTTTTGACCTCATTACTCTCCCAGGTGCACCTTTGTACTTTCTCAATCTTTTATTCTACATTTTAGTTTCATTTCCTAGGTCATTTAGTTAGGTTTTGCATGGTACTTTGCATGTCATTTACATTTTTTTTATTTCCAATCCCTATCTGTTAGGATTTAGGTGTCAACCTTGTAAATCCTTTAATTTATTATTCTCGTAAAGTGTTTTGTACATTTACCCATAAGAGGTGAAACTATTTGACCAACAGTGGTGAAAGAGACAATGTAAATGCAGTGTTACCATTACCATTTGTCATTTTTGGAAAAGGATAAAATAGCTAGGCATCCCACCTTGGAATCTTCTAAAATAAGGTTGTTGGGTCAAAATAGGGTGTTGTAAGAGCATCTATGACATGCATACAATTTTTCATAAGATGCTATGACAGTATGGCAGATTCCCTATGACAGAATATGCTATTTTTAGACCCCAGGTGCCCACGTAGGAAAGATGCCTTATGACAGCTATAAGAGCATCTGTAAGAGGCTATTTTTGGTATTTTTTGACCATTTCAAGGAGGGAGGTGTGGGTTTTTCTAGGTGGTATTGCTGCCTATTGTTTGGTGAAACCATGGTGATTTTCATCCTCACAAATCTCTATAAATTGGGGCCTTGAGCTAGAGTTATCAGAATTCAGTTTTGCAAGGTAACAGGGTGCTGCCGGATTTTACAGGGAATGACAAGAGAAGTCTATTGCTGTGTGTAATATTTTAGATTATCAGTAATATACTTGCCTCTCTTTTGGTGGTGGATTTTTTTCCCTTCAGGGTTTCTCCATGTAAATTTGTTGTTGCATGTGTTATGATTTTTCTATCTCTCTCTCTCATTCTTTCTTCACACTAAGGCTAAGGTTAATCTACATATTTCATATTTTCATTCACACATTTAAGTTCATATTGCAAGCTTTCTTCACCTTTATTTTCAACATTTGGTATCAGAGCTAACAGTTTTGTTAAGGAAGGGACGCTTTCCTCTTAAAGTGTTGAAGGTTTTTTGCTGCAGTGGGAGCTTTTGTGTTGTGGGTTTTGTAGATTTGTGAAAGATTTCATACCATGGCCTCCACCTCTCATCTAGATATTGAGAAGTTCAATGGAACTGGTTACAAGATGTGGAAGTTGAAAGTGGAGGATCTTCTTGAGGAAAGAGATCAGTGGTTACCAGTTTCAGTTGATAAGAAGCCATCTACTTCAACCTTGTCGGATGAAGATTGGAATAAGTTAGACAAGAAGGCTCGAGGGACTATTCGGTTGTGTCTCACAGATTCTGTCCTCCTGAATGTCTCTTCAGAAGACACAACATACAAGCTTTGGAGGAAGATAGGTGAAATCTACCAAACTAAGAGTTTGTCTAACAAGTTGTATCTCAAAAGATGTTTGTATTCATTAAAGATGAAGGATGGTGAATCTATTGCTGAACATTTGAATGCTTTTAATTTGATTATAAGTCAGCTTGCATCCATTGATGATAAAATAGAAGATGAGGATAAATGCATTTTATTGATTTTCTCTTTGCCAGAATCTTGGGAAAATTTAGTTAATGCTATAACAAGTGGTGGTGCAGAACCTAAGATGGATACTATTATTCCCATACTTCTTTCAGAGGAGATGAGGAGAAAGACCATGCATAGTGGCTCCCAAGATGCCTTGCATGTGCAAGGTAGGCCCAAGGAGAAAGAGCCTAAAGGGGATAAGAAGAAGGATAAGTCTAAAGGACGATCTAAGACCCCTAGAAAGAGCAGAGTGAAGTGTTGGAACTGTGGTAAACAGGGACATGTGAAGAAGGAATGTAGAAACAAGAAAAAGAATGTAGATTCCTCCACAAAAAAGTCCTTTGATAACGGTGATTCTGATGCTTTGATTATTTCAGCTAACACAGTTTGTAATGATGCTTGGCTTATTGATTCAGGTGCTTCTTTCCATATGACTCCTCATAAGGAGTGGTTTTCTACATACAAAGAATATGATGGAGGAGAGGTCTTCATGGGTGACAATAGCTCACAAAATGTTATTGGTAAAGGAAAGGTAAAGTTGTGTTTCAGTGATGGGAGGGTTAAAACCCTTGATGATGTTTTACATATTCCAGGACTTACAAAAAGTTTAATTTCGGTTTCCAAGTTGAATGATTCTGGGATGCATGTGACATTTGACAAGTCTGGTTGCAGGATGGTAAGGGGAAGTTTGGTGGTTGCTAAAGGATCTCGGATAGGGAATTTACTTACGCTACATGCCTCTACTTTTTGTAGCTCCTCTTTTGTAACTAGCACTAAAAATGCATGTATGTTGTGGCACCATAGATTGGGTCACATTGGTGAAAAAGGTCTTAGGAACATACTTGATAAGAAACTAGTAGACGGTATTTCTGATTATTCTGTTGGTAAAAATGATTTATGTGAGGATTGTGTGTTTGGTAAACAAAACAGGTCATCATTTCCTAAAGGAACTAATAAAGCTAATGGATTGTTAGAACTTATTCATTCGGATGTGTGTGGTCCAGTGGATATAGATTCTTTGGGTAGATCTCATTATTATGTTTCCTTCATTGATGATTACTCAAGAATACTTGGATTTATTTTATGCATACAAAATCTGAAGTTTTCACCAAATTTAAGGAATTTAAGGCATTGGTTGAAAAGCAAACAGATTATGAGATAAAAGTATTGAGAACTGACAATGGGGGTGAATATTGTTCTAAGGAATTTGATGAGTTATGCAAACATGTAGGAATTGTTAGGCAAAAGACTACACCTTACACACCCCAACAAAATGGGGTAGCAGAAAGAATGAATCGTACATTAATGGAAAGAGCTAGGAGCATGTTAAGTAGTGCTAAGTTAGATAAATGCTTTTGAGCAGAAGTTGTTGGTACTGCTTGTTATTTAATTAATAGATCTCCTTGTAAAGCTCTTGTTGATAAAACTCCTTATGAAATGTGGTTGGGTAAAAGGCCTTCAATTTCACATTTAAGGATCTTTGGTTGTGAGGCTTTTGTTCATGTGCCTCAAGAGAAGTAGTCTAAATTGGATCCCAAATCTCATAAATGCATCTTTGTAGGTTATGGTGAAAATGTTAAAGGTTATAAACTTTGGAATCCACTAACACGAATATGATATTTTCTAGAGATGTTATTTTAGGGAATTTAGAGCTAACTCTAAAGATGTGCAACCAAAGGAAAAGTCAAAGACAAGTGCATTTTGAAACTAAGCAAGAAGATGCACATGTGGAAGAACAGAGAGATGGAGAAGATGGAGAAGAAGAAGAGAGTTCTGAAGAATCTGTTGTAACAGAAGAAGTTGAAAACAATGAGGATGAACATGAGGAGGAACCTATTACTCCACCTTTGAGAAGATCCACAAGACAACGAAATCCAGTTGACAGGTATAGCCCACCTGATTTTCGTTGTAAATTTGCTTTGTTATGTACTGATGATGAACCTAGATCTTTCAGGGAGGTTCTCTCTTCAGAAGAATGTGAGTCTTGGATGCAGGCCATGCATGATGAGATGATGTCTTTGTAAAATTGTGACACTTGGGATCTTGTTAGTTTTCCCAAAGGAAGAAAGGTCATTGGTTGTAAGTGGATATATAAAAAGAAGTTTGGTGCAGACAAAAGGTTGGAACGGTACAAGGCCAGATTAGTGGCCAAGGGCTACTCCCAGAGAGAGGGAGTTGATTTTGGTGAAATATTCTCTCCTATTGCTAAGTTAACCTCTATTAGATTCCTTTTATCCATTGCTGTTGTTTATGATTTAGAAATAGAACAAATGGATGTTAAAACTGCTTTCTTGCATGGGGATCTAGAGGAAGAAATTTATATGCAACAGCCTAACGGTTTTGTTGTGAAAGGAAAAGAACACTTGGTTTGCAGGTTAAAAAGGTCTCTATATGGTTTGAAACAGTCACCTAGGATGTGGTACCAAAAGTTTGATGCATTTGCATTAAAAATGGGTTTTGTTAGAAGTGATGAGGATCACTGTGTTTATTTTAAATTTATTGATCATCATATACTGATTATTGTCTTATATGTGGATGATATGTTTTTCATTAGTAACAATAAGGCAATTATTAGGGAACTTAAAACTCACCTTTCTGGCACATTTGATATGAAAGATTTAGGGGCTACTAAATATATTCTTGGGATGGAAATCATTAGGGATCAGGTTCACAGAAAGCTTTGGTTAAGTCAGAGTAAGTATGTTAACACTATTTTGCAAAGGTTTAATATGCAAGGCTATAAACTAGTAAATATTCCATTTCCTGTTGGTACTAAGTTGAGCTTAGACATGTGTCCTAAATCGGATGATGATATTGATGAAATGTCTAAAGTTCCTTATGCTAGTGTTGTCAGTAGTTTAATGTATGCAATAGTTTGTACTAGACCAGATATAGCTCAAGTAGTGGGAGTTTTAAGCAGGTTTATGTCTAACCCTGGTAAAGAACATTGGACTTTTGTTAAAAGGGTATTTAGATATTTGCAAGAAACTTATGATTATTGTTTGGTTTATCATGGTAGTGATAATGTTGATAAGTCATTGGACATGTATAGGGTTTTGTTGATGTAGATTGGATAGGTGACTTGGACAGTCGAAGGTCCACTAGTGGCTATGTGTTTACTTTGTTTGGAGGAGCAGTGAGTTGGATGAGTAAAAGACAACCTACAGTTGCTTTGTCTACCACTGAAGTAGAGTATATGGCTGCTACACATGCCTCTAAGGAGGTGGTTTGGTTACAGAGACTTGGTAATGGTATTGGTTTTGATTGTAGGATAGTGAGGATCGGATGTGATAGTCAGAGTGCCATATGTTTGGCTAAAAATCCTATGTATCGTGCTCGTACTAAGCATGTTGATGTTCAGTATCACTTTGTGTGAGAAATAATTGAGAATGGACAGGTCTTGATTGAAAAAGTTGAGACTTTGGATAATGTTGCAGATTCTCTTACGAAGCTAGTCACCACAAAAAAGCTCTCTTGGTGCAGAAAGGCCATGGGCCTTGATCACTGTACTTAATTCTATGTAATTGTATCTCTATGGGTGTAATTTACAATGTATGATGTCAAGTGGGAGAATGTTAGGATTTAGGTGTCATCAACCTTGTAAATCCTTTAATTTATTATTCTCCTAAAGTGTTTTGTACATTTACCCATAAGAGGTGAAATTGTTTGACCAACAGTGGTGAAAGAGACAATGTAAATGTAGTGTTACCGTTACCATTTGTCATTTTTGGAAAAGGACAAAATAGCTAGGCATCCCGCCTTGGAATCTTCTAAAATAAGGTTGTTGGGTCAAAATAGGGTGTTGTAAGAGCATCTATGACATGCATGCAAGTTGTCATAAGATGCTATGACAATATGGCAGATTCCCTATGATAGAATATGCTATTTTTAGACCCCAGGTGCCCATGCAGGAAAGATGCCTTATGATAGCTATAAGAGCATCTATAAGAGGCTATTTTTGGTATTTTTTGACCATTTCAAGGAGGGAGGCGTGGGTTTTTCTAGGTGGTGTTGCTGCCTATTTTTTGGTGAAACCATGGTGGTTTTCATCCTCACAAATCTCTATAAATTGGGGCCTTGAGCTAGAGTTATCAGAATTCAGTTTTGCAGGGTAACAGGGTGCTGCCGGATTTTATAGGGAATGACAAGAGAAGTTTATTGCTGCATGTAGTATTTGAGATTATTAGTAATATACTTTCCTCTCTTTCGGTGGTGGAGTTTTTTTCCCGTCGGGGTTTCTCCATGTAAATTTGTTGTTGCATGTGTTATGATTTTTCTATCTCTCTCTCTCATTCTTTCTTCACACTAAGGCTAAGGTTACTCTACATATTTCAGATTTGCATTCACACATTTAAGTTCATATTGCAAGCTTTCTTCACCTTGATTTTCAACACTAATCTTGGTGGTGAACCCTTTTTTAGTCTTTAATCACACCCTAGGATACCTTATTGCAAGATCTCTTTCCCCCACTTCATCCTTGGATTGAGATCTCTAAGGTTTCCTTGAATGAAACAAGAGTGAAATAGGACCATATCCTTGTGCTCCATCTACTAAAAGGTGGGGCGCCCTATTTCTGTTGTTACACAAGGATTCGTAGCATGTAAATAATTAATCACACATAGGGAGGAATATATCAATTAAAAAATACAAATAATTTTGTTTACCTTCACATCCTGAGAATATCCTGAATAGCTCAGATACCATATGAGAACCATCAGATCACGTAGATAATTAACAAGCACAATGAACACATAAATTGCATAAAATTGTCCTAAGTATTAGACAGTCAAAGATCTACATATAATTGAGACCAGGAAAGCATGAGGTGTTGTGATAACCATTGACACCTCTCTATACTCCAAACCAGCTAGACACCAAGTGCCAAGAATGCCAATGAGGTGGTCAACTCCATAACTACTTCCTAAGTAGGCTTAAGTTAACCTATGTTTATGGTATACACTAATAGTTTTTTATCACATTAGTTTGCACATGAAGAAAAAACTCACATGTGTGCAATATAGATATCCATTAACTTATCATGGACTTATCCTAATTTAAGAAAAAAACCTAAAGTAAATAAGTATGTATAGGATATCCATTCTATCAATTTTGAATGGGAAAGGTCAACCTATGAATTAATTTTATACCTAGTAAACATCCTTATCTATGATGAAAAAGGTTAAATGTAGGAGTGGTTTTGATTAGGATTGTGCACCAAATTAACTTGTCATCACATGATCACCAATATAAGGAAGAGGGATAAATGATCATGTTTACAACAATATTCTACACATTAAGATCAAATTAGTGCACCAGTAAGAAAGGAATAAATTAGTCTAGCTCATGTTGACATATGCCATAATAAAATAAAACATACATTATTAGGTTATCATAACCATATATTAACCCATCATAATGTGCATTATATACATTACCATGTATAACCATAATGAATAAACTATATATAACACAATAAAATCATCAATATAAATACAAATATCCATTATCTATCATGCATCAAAGAAAACTAATCACAAGTTCATATATCTTCATTTCCATTAGAGTATAATATATCATCATAGTAAAAATTACATGATCATCACATTAGTAAGCTAATGTCCCTATAGTCCAAGGTACTCTTACATCCCTATACAACTTCTTATGCCCACCATGTTATTGATTTCTATGGGAAGAGAGAAGTAAAAAACTACAAGTTAGGGTAAATGGAAGGGAGTAGAAGAGAAAGGATAGGGTATGTTTCTTTAATTAAGGTATGATGAAGGGAATGGAAGGGGTGGCTAGGGTGGTAAAATGGATCTAGTAGGGTAACATAATGGAAGAGGATGTGAGGGATGAAGATAGGTATAAGATGAAAGAGGGACAAGCCTAAGGGTCAAATGGAAGGATTTGTAGAGATAGTAGGGGTGAAGAGGAGTGCAAGATGGGAAGGAATGAGCATAGAGATTAGGTGTGGTCCTATTAAAAAATAGTAGGAATGGATTTGGTAAGAGTGGTCATGAGATGATAAGTGGGCTAGAGAAGGGCATACATGCATGAAAAATGATTGATGAGCTAATATTGAACACCTTAGGATGCTCGTTCAAGAGGTATCACAAGTATTATAGGATAGGAAAGGTTTCAAAAGAAATGGCGTGTCAATAATAAGGTGGGTTTGGAAGAGTGAGATGTGACGAGAAATATTCTAAATTGGGTAGTAGATTTGGTTTAAGCTAAAGCAACCTCATGTTAAAAGTAATCATCACTATGAGGAATTTGGGGAGACACATCTTTTGGGTTGGATGGAAAGGGAAAAAGGAAAGATAAGATATCCTAATGTGAAGAGAATTATTATATGCAACTAAAAGGAAAAGCCATTTTTGTGTTGATGCTCTGCCTATGATGAAAAGGTATAGTCTAGGATATTCCCACATGAGGTGCTAATTTTAAGCATATATTTTCATTTCATTGGCATAGATCTATTCCAACTAATTTTATTAATATTATTGGTTAATATATTCTATAAATTTATCACTTGCTTTCTTACCTATATTGTGATCACATTCCTTCTAGGATTTTCAATTCAACTTTTTACTTGGGTGGAAAGGTATGAATTATTAATGAACATTATATGTATTCATACTTTATTAGTGGGAAAAAAATGAAGAGCATATTTTCATACACATGTAAGTATACAAAAGTTACACATTATCCACTCAATTTTACATGTAATCTATTTGTGTATTATTGAAGTATAAACTTCTATATAATTATGAAAATTCAAATGGATGTCCACCTATGAAGACCACTATACCCTAAAAAAATATATATTCTCTCTATGAATACAAGCTATATAATTTTTTGAGGTAGGATATCATTTTTTTAATGCATGTTTTAGGATTTTAGGATTGTCCTAAACTTTTTAGGGGTAAAAATTAAGTTTTATAGATTGGGGTGTAGGGTTTATAGTTTATAGTTGAGGCCTTAATTTATGGTTTATAGTTAAACCCTAGATACCACATTCATCCAAGTGCATTATAAATTTAAATGTAAAAAATGGTAAAATTTGTAAGTAAACTATTTTTAAAGTGAAATATATATTTAGGGTTTATGAAGTAGAGTTTAATATTTAGGTTTTATATGGAAGAAAATTAAAACAATAAACCTTAAATATTGAAAATGTACATTAGAATAAACAAATAAACCTACTTGGAGGTGGAGAGGACCTTACTACATAGGGAGGAGGCATAAAAAGCAAGTGGGTAGGGCTCATAGGGGCAAGTACCCATTTTTGAGTTGTAATTGATTGCTACTATCACCATGCCTATAGGAGAGAGAATGATCTCACAAAGATTTAAAAATAAAATGAAATAGTTTAGTGAAATAGGTACTCATTATAAAATAGGTGCATGTTCATAATGTGTACTAATTTAGACACGAAGCACTGAAGCATAACGAAATCTCATTCAAATTGAGTGTCTGTTTAGGCTTAGGTCCCCAATCCTAAATAGGTACCCATTCCTATTAGGATATTTTTCAATCCCAACACTTCCACTTAAAGTAGACCCATTAGCTTTATTTTATCATAGTTTTCACATAGAATTGTAAAGGATTACATGAAATAAAGCACCTTAACCCTCACACCAAACCTAGACTAAAGATTTAATGAAATCCATTATCCTATAGAAACAAAGAAATTAATATCAAGTTGATCTATCTTAAGGAATTTCATGAACCACATAGTGAGTTGATAATTCAAAGTATCCCTTTCAATGTGCATTTTAGTCTATTTGTGACCTTCCAAATGTATTTAGCAATCAAAATGTCATGAATTTGTTTGCATAGCTCATTTGGTCATGCATTGAAACCTTTGATTTCTATTTAAGGTCGCAAAATGTCAAATATTTGGAACATCCACACTTTTGATTGATATTGAAAGTTAAACTAGTTTACATAGTTTTAAAAATATTTCCTACCAATATTAGGTCATGTGTTTGTATTTTCTCGGCCATTGTTTTCTTATGATGAGAGGGAAGGCTTGGTTCCTCTATACAAAAGGAAACATTGTAAGGAATTTTTTAATAAATGTTATTGTAAATAGTGTTTTTATCTACCTAGTTAGCTAATCACCTATCTAGGGTTGACCTATTCATACTTAGATTAAGCTTATTTTGTTTTTTGTCTCACTTCATAGCATTAAGACATGTGTCCTCGTGACTTGAGACACCTATTGACATTTGCTCACCCATTTGTTAAGTGAACTCATGGGTGTCCCACCTATAGAGGGGTAGTCAATAGTCCAGTCCTACCTTCCTACCTCTTCATCCTTGCCTAGATATATGCAAGGCTTGATCATTGTACCAAATACTCTTCATTTTATATTGATAAACATATTATTATACTTATTTTGTTTTGCTTGTGAAAGTCATTTCATGCTCTTGTATTTTGGCATTCTCTAACATGGTATCAGAGTCATGAGAGCATGCTTCTTCCTGAATTCGGGTGTTTTCCGCACTTAGCCCTATCAACGAAGTGTCATAGAGCCAAACTGTTAGCACCATTACATCTAGAAGGCTCGGGAAACAAAAAAACACCATTTATTTCATCAATTTCAATAAATTTTTGTTTATTCAATTTCTTGGTCACTGTGCACGTTGTACCAAAGAAGTTGTAAAAAATCAAAAAATAAATTAGGGTGAATATGCCCTCTGCCAATCTGCTCATTAAAGTATACAATTTGTTCTTTTGCAAGATTTTGGCCATTTTGACCTCTTTGTAATCTTGCAAGATATTTGCTAATTTGGCCCGTTGAATGTATTGTGGCCATTTCAGCCTGTTTGCTAGTCATTGGGATTTGTAGGTCATAGTAGAGACAACATTTAATTTTATTGTTGTTGTGGGATCAACACCTCTTCACTCAGAATCAGCGGCCTCATTTATTTTTGAGCAATCCATTGATCTGCCAGTGAAGAAAAGACTTATTGCACATGCCTTACTTCAACGGCCTCCACTCTCCTAGACGTGACAGAGAACTCAAAGAGATTTATTTTTGGACTACTCTACACCAAAGGCAACACGACTTGGTAAAGGTTTCACTGGTGTTATTGCAAGTGTTTGGTTGTATTCTTCTCACCTGCTACTCAAACACATAAAACTAACCTTTATCAACTTCTCTGTCAGAATTTTCAAATAAAATGAAATCACGGAGTTGTTGCTTTGTTTTCCAGTCAAGCTTGAAATACCCAAATAAAAATGGAGAAGCACAAGGAGACATGTAACTTTCTTTGTATTCAATATGCTAGAAATGAAAAATACATAAAAGACTAAACATAAAACTTAGAAAATAAACTCTAAGCTATAAACTACTAGCTACTGGGAGCTTTCATGAGCTGCTCAACCAAACAGATAACTTCAGGAGCTGCTAGGAGCTCACTGTCAAGAGCTACGCAGAGCTCTTTCAGGAGCAATCACTGCTCACATACAAATAACATACAACTACTGCTGTTCAGGAGCTTCTTCTTCCAACTTCATGACAGAACTAACTGCCTTCAATTCCTTTTGTCTCTTCAACATTCCCCCTCAAAAAAATTGAAATTACCTACCACCATTAATTTAGAATTCAAAAATTCCTATCACATTTATTTCTGAAACTGTCAGAGCTGCAGAGATGAAGATCGCAAAAACTGCCATTGAAGTTGTGGGCTCCTGACTGATAGGTGAAGCAACTGGGGTCTAACGTGAGAGCAGGAGGCTTCAAGAGCAATTAATTTTCCAACACTTGCGGCCTCCCATAGCTAGCGCCTATCACTCCAACGTGAACCCTCCACGAACTTGCTCATCGGCCGCTCAATGCCTTGTTAAAGACAGTATCGCCCTTCACTTTCAATCCTCAACATAGGCGGCTTCAATTTCAATCGACCTGCTTTTCCAATATCCACCCTGGAGGCTCTGTCCGCCATCAAGGTTATGTAGATTTACCTCAGTTTTTTGACATAAATTAGATATTGAATCGGTGTAGCTGAGGCGTTTACTAAAGCAGCGCGACTTGAAGATTTTTTTGGCGCAGAGATTTTTGTGGTGGAAGGCGTTGAAATCTTAGATCTGCGTGAGTATAAAGGAAGCTTCGTTCTCCACGCTTTGCATAGAACAGGCAGAGAGCAAATCTGTTAAGGAGCAGCAGGCTCATCGACCTGGCCTTTTTTGCTGATTTCAAGCATCCACAAATACCTGTCACGACTTCTAGAGGCGTCCAACCAAGGGACTCAAAGAGTTTGTCAAGCTCCTTATTCTCTTTTCCTCACACACAGCCTGCCTTATCTTAGAGGCGTTGCAGATTTGACTTCCGACAGTGGCGTGGCTGTTCAGACTAGTCGCAGTTCCACACGCAATTGCAGTTTGTTGCTCGCTTATCTACTTGGCACGCAGACTTCAACATTTGGCACTTTGATCCAGTGAAACACCTCCTTATACTTCTCAACGGCTCTCACCACGTCCTTTGACTTGGTCGCAGTTCCTTTTGCTATCATTTATTTTTTACATGTCTATCTAATATTTATTGTGGCATTTGATAGGCATTTTTTTTTTTAAAACTCATTGGTTACATCAACTTATCATGATTTATAAATGCTTGTAAAGGGGGGAGTTTTTCAGTTTTGTTATAATTTGCAAATGGAATGTAAAAATCATTTTATATTGATAAACATATTATTGTGCTTATTTTGTTTCATTTGTGGAAGTTGTTTCATGTTTTCGTATCTTGACATTTTTCAACAATATATGCTAGACAACCAATTTGATATCGATTCATTTGTATCTTGAAAAAATTTGTATGGTGTATCCTAGATGAAAATAAAATAAAGAATAAATATGTTTCAATGTGATAATGTAAGTGCAAGTTAATGGGTCAACTTTTAGTGGAAGTTATCAAGCTTGAAAAAATCCCAACGAGATTGAGTACCCATTTTGTAAAAAGGGTAATCATCTAGGATTGAGCTCGTGAACCTAAAATTATACCCATATGAAATGGGTACCTATTCTAATTTTTAAAATTGATATCTATTTTAAATAGAAATGGGCATTCGTTTTAAAATGGGTATGCATTTTAAAATGAAATGGGTACTCATTTCTATTTATACCATATATCGGTTCCTTTTTAGAATGGGTAGGCATTTTAAAATGAGTACACTTTCATAAAAAAATAGAATTGAAACCCATGATTTTGCTTTTATTTTATGCTTGGAAAATCAACCCTCAACCTTGAACCTTCAAGTAAAAGGTCATGGAAACAACAATTTTTTTTTACTAAATAGCAATAAGGCAAATGACTTTTTCTTCAAATTTTTTTACAAAATTAACACCCATTATAGAGTTTTTTGTAAACCATTGTACAATTGAAACTCAAAATTGTTTGAGGTGTTGGATTCTCTAAAAATATCTATCACTAAAGTAATTAATTATGTCAATATTATTTAAATTTGGATATTAACTAACACAATAGAATATTTTATAGCATTATTACAATCAACTTCTATGATTTGAAACATTAAAAAATAAACAAGCTTTCAAGTTCATACCAGTGATTTGGTTCAAGTATAGGCATTGATAATTTATGTTTAACAATTTTTCTATATTAGGAGTTAAAAAATTAAATGTAACAATGCTAGAGCAACACGAATGGAAATAATAATATAACATATATATGGAAGGCTAATATCATGGCCAATGTTATTTCTATTTCTCTTGTTATTGTTACTAGGATTTGACAAGGGAAGGAAGTTGTAGATTATTTAATCCAATCAAATTATAAGTACATAATTTCTCCTTGCCATAGAATTTTTTAATTAGGATCTCAATAGGTTTGATGAAAAATTATTGGAAATATTAGATGATGTTGTAAAAGTAAGCTTCTTGAATAGGTGAAGAAGACAATCATTTCCAACATAGATTGGCAAAGTAGGTGTGACAATATTGCAAATAGGGATTACATTGGTGATGTTGGTGGTGGAGAAACAAGTTTGACCAATAAGGTTGAATAAGGGTTGGCATGATGAAAATGAGCATGGAATTATGCAATCATTAAGTGCAGGTATTCTCAAAGTAGATTTTAGAATAGAGAAATTTGTATGAAAATGAAGAAGATATATTAGGATTAGTATTAGAAGTAGACTAATCATATTTTTCCTAGAAGGTTACAATTATAATATTGATTGTGCTTCTCTAATGCAAGATCTAAATTTCATCAAAGCACATTTCTACTAATAGTAATACACTTTTTATTTCCTTATTTGTGATATAAGATTTCTTATTTATAATTTAGAAAAAAGTCTAGGCTTGATTGTGGCTTCTACAAGATGCTATAGAAGAATAAATTATTTGATACTATTAGTATGGTATTAGGTAACAATGGGTATTAGATACAATGGGTAATAGTTGGTTTCATGACAATCTGAAGCTCGTTGTTATGCAATTTTTCTTGGAATCCAATGTTCTTGGGAGATGAATTTATCAATGGTGAAAACCTTTGAGAAAAAAAATGAATAGAATCCATTTCCAACTTAATGCTATATTAATTATGATTTCATTTTCTTAAATAACCTAGAATATAGGAACAACCACATTTATCAAACACATTTATGTGTTGGTCATCAAGACTATCAAGAAGTATTTAACAAATTACATGTTTCACTCTAGTTAAATAATTTCAAAACATATTCTTTATATTTTAGATATTGAATATTTCACCTCACAACATAGAAAACACTACACTACCATTGAATGACCAAAAATTGGTTTCATATGCATAGTTCTTTCAAATTGGAATCTTCATACTAATTGTCACATGACTTCATTCTTAGATTTTGTAGGAGTTAATGAAAACCAAACAAGTAGAAGAAGACTAATACATTGCATATGAGCAATATGCTAAAATGGGAAGTCTTCTTGATGAAAATGAGCAATACAAAGAGTATGAACATTTCAAGTATTAGAATAGTGAAGCCTTGTAACATGAAATCATCACAAATAGGGAAAACATTTTTTCCACTAAGGTGGATCATTATAGAATTTATAAAGATTATGATGTAAAAGAGCTAATTGTGAGTCCTTAGCATTTCATCCACGTTGCCTTGCATAATCTTCCAATTTCCTGTTATTATATCTTCTAGAAGGTTTGCTGCAGCAAATGAACAATATTATAATCTTTTTCAAACACTTAGTCCACCATAATAGAGTACTTATAAAAAACTATAATAATTCATGATCATAACATTTAACTTCTAAAGTCTAGATTAGATGTATTCTGCATATGTTCAATAGAACAATTAAAGAACCTTTTTCTTTAATTTTAAATTTCTCTTTACTTAAATAATGCCTTTATTTCCAAATAATTTTTATTTTAAATTATGGAAGAATTGAACAAACAATGTTCCATTTTAAAGATATTTCTACACTAGTGATGTATTGGGAAAATATTTTCTCCATAAGATCATAATCTTGTAGAGATTTGATTAAAAGAAAATACAAGAGATTTAAGTAAATGATGATCTAATCAAAATTATAGAAATCTGATTCTTGTTATAGTATTATTCTTTTAACTTGCTACTTTCCACGAACATATCAACATATTATTTAGATTCATAAATCATCTTATGAGAAATCTTTTCAAGAATTTGACTCTTTGTGAACAAGAAAATTTTCTTCAGAGTTGAGAATATTCTTACTAGAAGTCTTTTGGCTAAGCTACTACAATGCAAGAATGTCTCTCTATTGTCTATTTCACTGCAACTATAGAGGGGTTTCTTTTCTATTAATTAACCATGGCTTTGCTCACCTAGATTTGCTTTTGGATCAAACATACAGACGTATAAATAGATATACTTTAACATGCTTTGCGTTGGTACTTGCATAAATTAAGTATGCAGTAAGTTATACTGTAATGAAATATAGATTGTTGTCCTGATGATAGATCACATGACGTCATCCAAAACGCCAATGGAAGAGTTACTATCGCATGTTTGTTAGAAGAAAGCTTGAAAAACACTAAAATATTATTATCAGTTTTCTTGGCAGCTGGCTAGGCATTGTGCTTCCATGGGGAATATGTACGGTATATCTTGCAGGGGATTCAAATGATTTGAGTGGATTGCATGCAGCTTCATTTCCCTCTATCATGAATCAAGAAGCGAGCGATCAATGGTCAGCTAGTGAAACATCTAAAGTTGCAGAATTTGCATTAGCAGCCATGGATCAGCTAGTGAAAATAGGTCAAATGGCAGAACCTCTGTGGATAACATAGGCCACCAGAGAAACCAGCATGGTGGTCGTGAAGGGCTTCATCATAGTCGAAACTCTCATCAATTTTGTAAGTAAATGAGAATATCTGGTGTCTATTGTATCGTTGCAACATATTAACTTTCAATTACATCAAATCTTTCGCATGAGTTTGACTCTGTATATTTTTCAGTCAGAGTTTTAAATCACACTAAGAATTCCTCATCAGAAAGAGATAACTGGCTAAAAGGAATCACAACAATACATCAAATCTACCTATACAAAAAGAATTAAGAAAATTACTAGAAAATCTTTACATATCCAGAAAATTGATTAGAGGGCAGGATTTAACGGATCAACAGTCTATGTTGACTATATAAATCTTTTCTCTTTATAATATCTTTTGGTGAAATCTGCAAACAACAATAGCTTTATCAGTAATTTAAAATTTAGTAAATAGCTATTACGTGTATCTTAGTTTCTTGTGAGATTTGAAAGTAAGAGAAAATTTCAGGCATGGGAAAGTGTGCAGGATTTATGCGAGCAGTGGTTCATGTGAGGAGTGGTTCTAAGAAAATTCACCGTCATGGCAAATTTATCTTGTGGAAAATTA